>JAMKCH010086414.1:57477-68685 GCA_023653785.1 Ophioderma brevispina | reverse complement strand
GAGTAGCCCAAAACAAAATAGACAAGCAATTGAACGTCCTATATACCAATCTGTCAAAACAGATGCACATAAAGATGGATTAACACTGGTGAAATTAGGCACCAGTCATTATTTATGATGGGGGATACTTTTTTATTTTTTTTACAGTAGGGGGTCAGGTAAAAATATTTGATTTAAACTGAGATGAATATACCTATAGTATATTAGTGCCAGATTGACCATAATGCACCCATAGACAACAATATACCACACCGCTGAGGCTAGAAAATGCACTAAGTCCCAAATCATGCGATGACATCACACGAACCATATGGGCCAGCGACACCCTCGTGGCTTGGCCCCTGGTTCAATTCCCACCTGCAATGTGAAATCTTCTTTAGCTTTTATCACTTTACTCCTTCCCTTCCTCCTGGAAGATAGGCTAGAGATGCAAGCCTTGTTAGAGTTATATTAGACCAATTTTGACACACAAAGGTTGGGTAAAATGTATATCAAAGTTTACATTTTTTTGCGCACTCTTTAGAGCAGGGGATATGTGATTTTTATTCAGTTTGCTCCATGTTCATATAGGGTTGCAGGAGTGTATCCAGCTCGGAAATGGGAATGCAAGGGGTGTGCGAATCACAGGGTGCACAACATTTTTTACTACCCTTTGAAATTGTTGGAGGGTTGAATTTAATTGTTTTGACTATTCTAAACATGCTTTATAGTATCCTGATATGTTATTGGGGATTTGTAATAATAACAACAACAACATAACCATGCTTATCAAAAATGCACTACGCAATGAAGTCTCAATGCACTACAAGACACTGTATAAAATTATCACAAAAAGAAAACAACAAATAAAAAGTTACCATAAAAACAAACAAAGAAGAGTGGGAAACAGAAAAGCACATTAATTTGGTCACATCCTGATATCTCGGGTGCAGGGCACGTGAACTCTCTCTGTACACCCCTGGATATGCTGATGAGTTGGGTATTCTTTCTGTAGTAATCCAGCATTCTCCTGGCCCCCCCTGCATCATAAAAAAATGATCGGATCTTAAGCAAAGCTGCCCTTTCCAAAAATACATTTAAGCCCATGTAACTGCACATACCCGACTGTTTGTAGGTTGCAAGCTTTACTCTACCCTAGGCCTAGATGCTATCTGGGTAAGATCATTGATCCAAGTAAATGAAGTTGTATAGGATCCAAGTTTTTATTTTAATCATATAGTTTAGAATACATGAACTAGTTCTTATAATAAAATGCCTCAAGACTACATTTAGGCAAGAGATTTAGCTTAGGTCTATTCACAACATGTTTTTGTATGTGTGAGAATGCTATAAACACCACAAAATGGCCATGTAGGCCTCTTTTTTTTAAATTTTGGAAGCTAGTTTTATAACTTTTCTTTCAATAACTTGGTCTAGGCTTATATTGAAGCTTGCAGTCTTATGTTTCATGTCTAATCTGGCTGAATTGTCTAAGGTCTGAGTGTAATGCATTATCCTAAGATTCCTTGCCCTACATTGTGAGACACACAATAGAAAGAAGATCTACCTACAAGGACGTCAGCTCTGGAGAGCTTGACGGCCATCCAGCACATGCTGCCTTGTATGGTGGGCATAGTTGCCCAAAGGCTAGGCCCACCGCGGAAAACTGTGGATTGGTGTCAGGAAGGGCATCCAGTCAATTATCTTTTGCTCCAATAAATCCTCGCACAGCGATATTGCCGAGTGTGGGGTGTATCCGGCCACCCCCGTTGACGGGGACAAAACCGGATTTAAAACTTTAGTTTAATTAACTAACACACTCAGACTCATACAAACCAAATAGGCATTATACACTTTGATGACATCTTGAACAACGCTACACTGTATGATCACCGGCATGCATTTAGATTTTATTGCATGTGTGTTTCTGACAAAATAGCTTCAAAGTCATGTCTAAAATTGCAAAATTCACAATTGACTTTACATGCTAGGTCAAAAATTCCTTTGAGATTAACATGCTTGCCAGATTCGGTTTTAGCAGCCAAAATGGCCATAGAACCTACTCGTCAAAATAGAGATTTGAAAAAATTGTAATTTGCCCACCCCTACCGACAAGAATTGGTTGACAAGAAATATACATACATTCAGATGGTGTCAAAACAGAATCTAAGTGGTCCTTCCAGCTGGCAGCCCACAACACTTTACCATGTTTACCAAAATCATACAATGAAAAAAAAAATATGATTGATGGTACCACAAGTGTAAAGTATGCTTATGTCATAAAATGTAATAAACACCCTTGAAAATAAATACATTGTCAATAAGGCAGAGTAAGGCATGGACATGGTCACCAAACATGTACCAGGTTCTATATTTGCTTCCTTTTGTGACACACACGCTTAGACTCATGCAAAACAAAGGCCTAGACATTATTCTTTGATGATATCTTGGACAAAACTATATTGCATGATCACTAGCATGCATGCAGTTTACAATAATTTTTGATTGCTTACTGTTTGGTGATTTAGTAACAACTTAACCCTACTAAGCCAATGTATATCTTTTAGGTGTAGAGGTTAAGAGTTCATGGATTCAATCAGGTTTAGACTGTAGTGTTTGTCAAAATCTCTTGGACATGACATACGCGCGTGTATCTCTTTGGTTGAACTGCACTTACTTGCAATCCAACAGTGCGTCGTATTGGCAGGGAAGCTGGCGTACATAGTTACATGTCCAAGGGATTTTGCCAAATACTATAACAAGATTGCAAAATTCATGGCTCAGCCTTTTATTCTATCGCCGGATTCTTACTAACGTGGTAGCCTATACGACACCTACCGCGGCAGCTACTACACAGTACAAACTAGCACACGCTGAGCTAGTTGCAATGCAGTAGCTGCAAGAATTACAGAATTATTAGGTATAACCAGTGATGTGCCTAATGTTTTAGGAAAATCATTACGAAATTTGAATCACAGAATCGTCTAAAACCCCAATATTCACGCACATACAAAAAATGTCTAAAAAAAACAAAATTGGACATGAGAAATATTGTACAGGCTGAGAGCCAGTGTTACCACATAGCTACTCCGCGATGGTGCAAACAGCCACTGTGTGTACACTCTCCGTTTATGCAGCAAAAATACATGGAAACCTGGCCTGCGAGTATACGTCTTGTAGTAGGTAATTCGTGTCTACTCGGTAGTAGCTATGTAGCTACTTCTATGAAGAATCTAGCTGTGTAGCTTCAGTTGGAATACAACAACAGACAGTAGATATTTTACTACATCCCCTGAACAAGCAAAGCTGAACTAACATCAATTCCAACAGTCATGCAGTATTACTATTAATACCACTAAAAATTAATTTCATTACCATTGGACATCTACATAGCAACTTGGTTGAAATTATGCACTTGGGAGAATACAAAAAATGACATTAGTTTCTAAGAGGGATCATCTTGTTAGTTTGCCATGTCACATTGGCTTTCATTACAGCTCAAGTTTATCATCAAACTCTGTATTAGCAAGCTAAGATTGGAACAAGTGATCTACTACAAATGCTCTGTATATAGGTGCTGTTTTTTTATAGGCCCCGTGGAGATATCAAAGTGGGGGCTGAAGTAGTTATGATCCTGATAAGTGGAGTGAGTTAAAATGTTGAATTTGAGATGGGTCCTGAGGCTATTTCCGGTCATTTTGTTAAAGGTGCAACAAGAGATTTCACATATCAGGTGTCCCTAAAAAGTGTGAACAATTCTGATTTTTGCACTAATGCAAAGCTTAAAGCTTTCTATGAAAAATATCCCCATGTGAAAGGATTAAGCTGAGAATTATTTCTTTGATACCAAACTTACTACTATTTAAAGATTTTTCAATGACATAGCAATGATCTTTTGTTTCACTTGTTGTAGTTGTTTGGTTGTTTTGTTGTCTTGTTTTGATGTTTTATGTCTTTGTGTTGGTAATTTTTTTTAAATTGTGAATGAAAATCATGGGTCTTTGCATACAACTATTTTAGTTGACAGTTTTTAGGGTCCATCGGGTTACGGCAAACAAGCACTGAGCAGCCACTTGTTTAGTTTCTAAACAAATTGCATTTAGAATCTCAACTGCATTTAGAATCTATACATTGCATTTAGAAAGTAAATGCTATTTTTAGAACCTAAACGCTTATACGATGACCAACCTGGTGCTAAACACCTCACTTAAATGCCATGGCATCACAGGGTTTTACCATGTACAATTAACCAGCTATTTACGTTCAACAGGAAAAAAATTAAGAACACCTACCACTTGACATTAGTGTAGACATTTTACAAGCATAATGTGAGTGTGTATGTGTTTTATTTCAGCTGACTTCAGGTATAGACGGTTTGTCTCCGTAATCGTTAACCATATTACATGGTTGGTCAAGTGTGGTTTTACGCATAGCGGATCCTAATGTCTAGCACAATGAATTTACCTTTAATTACAGCTGCATATGGTAGCTTTATAGCACTCAACCATTAATCTATTAAAGGGATGCTGGCCCTTCCAGTGTCTACCTGACATCTGAATTAGAAAAAAATCCAGGTTATAAGGAAGAAGAGGAGGAAGAAGAAGAGGAATAAGAGGAAGAGGAAGAAGAGAAAGAGAAGGGGGGAAAGGAAGAAGAGGAGGAGGGAAGGAAGAAGAGGAAGAAGAGGAAGAGAAAGAGGAGAAAGAGGAAGAAGAGGAAGAAGAGGAGGAAGAAGAGGACGAGAAGGAAGAGAAGGAAGGGAAGGAAGAAGAGGAAGGAGGAAGAAGAGGAAGAGTAAGAAGAGGAAGAGGAGGAAGAAAAGGAACAAGTGAAAGAAGAGCAAGAGGAGGAGGAAGAGGAGGAAGAAGAGGAGGAAGAGAAGGAAGGGAAGGAAGAAGAGGAAGAAGAGGAAGGAGGAAGAAGAGGAAGAGTAAGAAGGAAGAGGAAGAGGAGGAAGAGAAGGAAGAAGAGGAAGAGGAAGAGGAGGAAGAGGAAGAAGAAGAGGAGGAAGAAGAGGAAGAGTAAGAAGAGGAAGAAGAGGAGGAAGAAAAGGAAGAGGAAGAAGAGGAGGAAGAAGAGGAAGAAGAGGAGGAGGTAGAGAAAGAGGAGGAAGAAAAAATGAAAGAGGAAGAGGAGGGGGAGGAGGAGTACGACAATGGCGGCCTATCAGTACTTAGATTGCTAGATTCCCCTAACAGCTCCCCATTTCATCCCAAGGTAGAGAGAGAGAGACAAGTGGGAGTAAAGTGCTATAATGGCTCATTTTATGACACATGCCCTCCATTTTTTTCAATGCTGAGATTTTGCATACTATAGCTGTAGATGATCAATATTTCTTGAAATAAGGATTTTTATAATTAATATCAGGGATATCTGATTCTAATTAGCCTGTTTTTACATGAGGTCATTTTTTTACGTCAATTGGTTTAGCAATTTTCTTCTCTTTTTGGACTTGAAATCAAGTTGTCGGAAATTTCAATGCATAAACCATGTGTTAAATGCGGCACTGGCACATTTTCACAAAATATGAAATTTCTTCAATTTGCTCTCAAATGATAGTCTAGGCCAAGAGAAGATACCAGTAGCTTCCCACAATGCATTGCTTCCATTGGAAGTTTTTGTACAGGTTGCCATGTGGATCGTTAGAGATGAAATGCTCTTAAAATGCAAGTTTGTGATCAGTACTGTCAATTTAGCCATGTTTCGTCACTAACGATCCACATCAGTACCTGTACAAAAACCTCCATTGGAAGCAATGCATTGTGGGAAGCTATTGAAATCTTCTCTTGTCTAGGCCATTGGAAGAACAGAGATATATTTTACACATAAAAATAACATACCCCAAAACAGATAGGGACATTGATATGAGGATAAAGACATCCAGGTAATCTGTAGGCCAACTTTTAAGTTTTCCATAACTTCAATCAACAAATGTGTATATTACATGAATATTTTTGACTCGCACTCACGGATATTAAAACCACAAAGGTTATAGACCGGTCAAACAGTGTACATAGCGTGGGAAACTGCATACGGCGTGCGTGTTCTTGTGTTAAATGCCATTTTCGTCGTCTGCTGAATTAACCGTCGCCGGCGACGTTAAATTATAAAATCGTTCCGTTTACCCATAAGGAAGCTGATTTGGTCTTAATAATTTCGGGTGAGGGCTTTTGTATATAAAAGCTTTACAACCATGCAAAAATATCGATTTTGAAAAATCTTGAGGGTGCACTATTTTTCAAATGTGCCAGTCTCTTCAAGAAGAGCAAAATCAGACCAAGGTTTATTTTGTGATATTCCTCCAGAAATCATCCACTATTGTTTTAAAGTGCACCACACATTGAACGCAGTAAAACTCCAATCCAAACCTTAAGAGTCCAATGCTCTATCCACTGGACCATTAAGCCCTTTCCTGGGGAAAACAGGTGTAACACAGGTGCATTACCTTTTGCAAGTGTGCCGCATTGCATGCATCATGCACTAATGCTCCACATGCACTAATGCTCCACATACACATCCAAAAGGACTTTTCTCTAATGTAAAGTGGAACAAGACGACAAGTAATTTTCAGTGATTTATTACTAATCAAACCAGAACAAAAGTAACATGGTTCCTTCTTCTTCAGTTGGCAAAGTGATATTCCAAATAACCCACTTCAAAAGATTTTTCAACAACTAAGCCCTATTTTTCTATTGCTCACTTGCTGTATGTAAGATCATGTCAATTTGTTCATTCATTATTCTACAATGTACTGATTTTGATTATTTTATAATTAAAGGTCCATGGTCCGATCGTTAATAGCCTCGTCCCTAGGGACCCCAAATTATACCGGAAGTGGTCAAAAGTTTGGTATCAGAAGAAAGCTACCATTGTTCTCATTTAACCTGTGAAATCTTAGGGCTAAAGGATGTTTGGTTTGGATGTTATAAGTGAAAATATGCCCCATTTTAGTCGACCAATATTAAAGGCACTATCAGTGATTTTCTAAATCAGAAAATCGAAAAAATCATCAAAAATCAGATTTTTGCATGTCTGTAACAAGTACAAGTATCCTAACATACTGTGCAAATGATAAGACCAGAAGCAACCTAATAAGGACAAAATCGGATATTTTAGTCATTATGGTCCGTACGAACACTTACTACAGCACGTAATTGAATGGAGATTCGTGTCTTTGAACACTGTCGTTTTCTTCCTTTTTTGACAATTCTTCAGTTGGAAAATGTAATTTATGATGATTCTACAGACTTATCCTTCACTTTTAAGCTATTCCTGCATATTTCTAATATTTTTACTCTTTTGGGCGAATCACTGACAGTGTCTTTAATTTTACATACTCTATGGGATTACAAAATCACATTTTTAGCTCTCTCGTTAAAACGGGTTGAAATATTGGCGCGAAACTTCACAGATGGGGTTTTGGGGTGAAGGCCATTCTATCAAGATGAGAACTTTATAAACTTAAATCGGGACATCCCCTTTAATATCCCGCTGCACTGTATATGTGTTCAATTGATTATTGATAAATTTGTAATTGAAGGAGGCTCCACCCAATTAGCTACACACGGGCAGCCATGAAGAAATCCTAACTTTTGATGTTGCCATTTAGTTCAACACATGCTCACAAAACCTTGACGGAAAATAGTACAAATTCAAAATGTTATCAAGCAATATATCTCTTATTCCAAAACTTTTGAGTTGGAGAATCAACTTCACTGTAAGGGTCATTTCTGAGTTGTTTGTATGAGTAAGAGTAAATAATGTGCACTGAACGAGGTTGTGTGTGAGTAAGAGTAAATAATGTGCACTGAACGAGGTTGTGTATGAGCAAGAGTAAATAATGACTAGGATTTGGTATTACAATTAGGGTTAGGGATTATGATTAGGCTTAGGAATGATTATGGTTGGCACTGAAGTTAGTTAGGATTAGGGTAATGATCTGGGGTTTAGGGTTAGAATTTGTGATGCGATCTGGGAAAATCCGCCACATGGTGGAAAATTTATATTTTGAGTTTTGACTATCATTGCAAAGTTTGAAATATAAAGTTTCCATAACTTTTTACTTCTTTCTTCTATGACACACATATCAAAAGTTATGCCTTATACAATCTGACAAAAAATAAAGTAGGTCTACAACATAACAGATTATAAGGTATTTTCTTTATTTTTTCAAACTGTCCTGTGCGACATGTGGCGGGTTTTCCCAGATCACATCACATTTAGGATTTAGAGTTAGGGTAATGATAAAGGCAAGGGTTATGGTTATTTTGTAATCTCCATAGAGTATACTGTGTAAAATTAATATTGTTTGACCAAAATGGGGCATATTTTCGTTCATAACATCCAAACCAAACATCCTTTAGCCCTAAGATTCACATGGTAAATGAGAAAAATAGTAGATTTCCTCTGATACCAAAATTTTGACCACTTCTGGTAAAATCTGGGGTCCATGGGGACGAGGCTATTAGCAATCGGACCATGGACCTTTAAAAAAGGACTGTTCACATGAATATCAGAAGGTATACAGACAAGGTTTTTTTTCTAGCTAAGTGAAGATAACCAGATTATGATTGCTCAGCTGTCATTATTACATTAATAGCCATGTGATGTTTTTTATAACATGCTGAAATGAGTTATAAAATTATGAACCTCTGATACTTGTTTTCTGTGTATCAGGCTATATTCTCAGTTCTCATGAAAGAAGTGCTAAATCTCTGGCAATAAGGTTCAAAACTGTGTGACACTTCATGCCATGAGTGTTTTATGTCACCCGTGGCAATTCTGATAATTTACAAATGCCAAAAGCCCTTTTGAGGACCATATCTACTTAAAGGCACAATATCAGTGATCCATCTGAAAGAGTAAAAATATTAAAAAATTGGCAGGAAGCTTAAAAATGGAGTGTAAGTCTCTTAAAATTCTCATTACATGCATATTATTTTTAAAATGTTGCAAACCATTGATAGTGCCTTTAAGGTGGCTATCCTTTTGCCAATGAAGAAGTTTGTTCGACATTGAAAATGTCATTTTCTATACCCAATAAATGAAGTAGAGTCTCAGCTTTCAATTGCTTTTTTATTTGACTGAAATCTGACAATGTTTTGAAGATTTAACTGATCATAGAACAGCAGGCGATGCTAAAGTTGGTAATGAATTTTGCCCTATACTTTACATGAAATATTTTTCAAACAGCAATAATAACACTATCGAATAAAATATTTACAGGCTATATATATATAATACATGTTTTTCTTCCAAAGTTATGTGTTAAATAATCAATTAAATAGTGAAGATTAAATAGAGTTTGCTTTAGATGTACTATGAAATGTTTCTTGTGTATTTCTATGCACTGCAAAAGCTATTTATCAAGCAAACACTTTCTAAACATATTATTCCTATCACTTTGTAAACACATTCAGAGGCTAAACATCACATGTAAAATTGCTGAACATTGTTTTTTAATATCTAAACACTAAAACTTAAAACTCTAAAATAATGTCTCTTCTAAAAAAATTCTTGGCTATCACTTTCTAAACACATTTCTTTACCATCCAACATTTAATGTAATTAAGCAAAATAATTACAAAGTAACGACTAAAAAAAAAAAATTAGATGGATGGCCTGAACATATAGTTCGATTTTTCATATGTAAGTTCCCCCCTCTCATGAAAGCATATACTCTAAAAGCAGAGTGGACAGCAGGGAGCTCACCAAAAATAATCTCAATTTTTTTACACAATTTGGATCAAATTGAATCAAAATGTTATCATTTTAATACAAAATTAGTTAAAAAGTTGACAAATACCTTGGTGGGCTTCCTGGCCTGGAAGAGCCAATGGTCAGCAAACAAATGTGCACAAATTAGAGAATAAAGCTATGATTTTGGGAAACGGTACTCTCTTTACGACGAATTGAAACAAAGGCGTGGAAGAAGTCGGCCTCCAGCCTCGTTCTTCCACTTAAAATAATGGCGTCGCCGGTTTCAATTCGTCGTAAAGAGAGTACCGGTTCCCAAAATAATACCTTTATTCTCATTCTTAAACAGCTTTAACATTTAAGGTCATCTTTAACCCAATTTCGCGATACTTTACGGCTCAAATACAACAAGAAAGGACTGCCACCACCCAGTGACAACAATCGAACAACCCGTTGAACGCAACAATCATACGCAACGAGACACAACGTTGGCAGGCTCGCGCAAACATAGCTAAACACGGTATGACGCAAGCGCTTCAACCTAAAAATAACACCGCGTAATACCTGGGTTCAATTGTCGAATTGAACCCAGGCATCTCGACAATTGAACCCAGGCATCAGCCAATGAAATTGCTTACATTTTCACAGCTGTTTAAGAATATGAATTAAAACTACCACTCTAATACATTTCCATTGGCAGTCCCAGCTGACTCAAACAAAGACCCCTAAACCGATCGGCAGACAGTCTTGAAACCGACCAAGCACGACAACCGACAGGTTTTTCCAGATTGCATAACATAATATAGTGTCCCAACAACTGATTTCATCTTGTTGAAGTCTTAGATTGAACATCTCAAAACATCTCCACAGAGACATGCATTAGGTTAAATCTATAGAAAATATTTATCAAAGCAAAATCAAACTGCAGCACAGGCTATGACAACGGGTTATGGCAGGTAAATGCTTGTTTTATTTACCATCAAATGTACATAGCTTTTGCTCTTTGCACTATTTACATTTCCAAACAAAGCAAGTGAGTAGTTGATTCAGCACTAACTTGGAATGTCCTCATGTTTGCCATGTTCCAGGGTTAATAAAATATCTGCTTCTGTACAGGCCCTGCCGCAGTGGCGTAACCAGCGGGGGGGCAGGGGGGGCAGACTGCCCCCCCGGACAACTAAATTGGGGACGGAGAAGCTAAAAATGGGGACGAAAAGAAGGGGAGAAGAAGGGGAAGAAGAGGGAGAAAGAGAAGGAAAAGGGAAGGAGAAGGTGAAAAGAGAGAAAAGGGGAAGGAGAAGGGAAAAGAGATAAGAAAGAGGGAAAGAGAAGGGAAAAGAGATAAGAAAAGGGGAAGGAGAAGAGATAAGGAAAGGGGAAGGAGAAAAATAGTGTGTTGTGTGGGTGCCCCCCCCCCTTCAGAATTTCGAACCGTCTAGAAAAAAATATGGGTCTACCCGGCGAGCGAAGCGAGCCGCAAAAAAATGGGGAAACTTCTTGAGTCTTGCCCCTCCGGAGGCTCAGGTCTGGTTA
>JAMKCH010086414.1:0-57457 GCA_023653785.1 Ophioderma brevispina | reverse complement strand
TTATTCGTTCCAGAGGTGGGGAATAGGTTTTGTCTATGGTAATTTAGGGAAGAATTTGATGCTTAGGTGATTGGAACCAATGTCAAATAGTTCTTTACATTTTTGGGTAGAATTTGGATAAAATGTGGCCAGGAGGGGGAACAGTTTTGATTTTCTGGAAAAATAAACATTCCTGGTCAATAGTCTTGGTATGTGAATTTAGTTCAGATACCTAATTATTTTATTTATTTGAAAACTTTAAAATACATATTACTAAACCTAACCAATTTCTAGTCTTACAAACTCTAAATTGAATAAAATCTGTTTTTGGTTTTGAAGACTTTCATAATGAGCTCTGCAATGTGAGTGAGTGAGAGAGTGAGTGAGTCAGTCAGTCAGTCAGTCAGTCACTCAGTCACTCAATCACTCAATCACTCAATCACTCACTCAGTGAGTGAGTGAGTGAGTCAGTCAGTCAGTCAGTCAGTCAGTCAGTCAGTCAGTCAGTCAGTCAGGGAGAGAGGGTGAGGGAGGAGAGGGGAGGAAGGAGGGGAGGAAAGAAGGGAGGGGAGAAGGGAGGGGAGAAAGGAGAGATAAAGGGAGGAAGAGAAGTATGCAGGGAGCTACGGAGGCAGAGAGAGACAAAGACTATCAGAGGGCAATCTGAATCAATCCCATAATACATTGCAATGTGCCTATATTGTATTGTACAGAACATGTCAGTAGGCCTACTTAGGGATAAAAAATGTTCAAGAAGTTTAAGAACCAAACAACATTTCATAATCATGCTTAAAATACTAAAGTCTGGGGTTTTTGTGTGCTACACTCTTAGAAAAAAGTTGCGAAAGAAGTTTGAAACTTGTCCTCGATATGGAACCCTGTAAGGTTCTTCAACGAACCAAAAATAGTTCTTTAACTGCTGTATAGCACCTTTTATGGTTCTGTTAGGAACCTTTTTGGGTTCTCAGATTTTTAAGAACCGTTTTTGAGGGTTCCATTCTTGAAGGTTCCATATAGAGGACAAAAAAGGTTCTAAGCTGTATTTTTTTCTTAGAGTGTTAGAATAGGATTTTGTGGGATCACATGACTTTATTGAGGTGAAATTTACTAAAACTGGTGCATTGTGGGATTGACTCAATGTACCCTCTGGAAGGCTATAAAGGCTGGACCAGCAGGATCAGCAAAATAAGGATAGCCCTTAAAGAATACATGAACAAGTGTCAAACTGCAGCACAGGCTATGACAACGGGTTATGGCAGGTAAATGCTTGTTTTATTTACCATCAAATGTACATAGCTTTTGCTCTTTGCACTATTTACATTTCCAAACAAAGCAAGTGAGTAGTTGATTCAGCACTAACTTGGAATGTCCTCATGTTTGCCATGTTCCAGGGTTAATAAAATATCTGCTTCTGTACAGGCCCTGCCGCAGTGGCGTAACCAGCGGGGGGGCAGGGGGGGCAGACTGCCCCCCCGGACAACTAAATTGGGGACGGAGAAGCTAAAAATGGGGACGAAAAGAAGGGGAGAAGAAGGGGAAGAAGAGGGAGAAAGAGAAGGAAAAGGGGAAGGAGAAGGTGAAAAGAGAGAAAAGGGGAAGGAGAAGGGAAAAGAGATAAGAAAGAGGGAAAGAGAAGGGAAAAGAGATAAGAAAAGGGGAAGGAGAAGAGATAAGGAAAGGGGAAGGAGAAAAATAGTGTGTTGTGTGGGTGCCCCCCCCCCTTCAGAATTTCGAACCGTCTAGAAAAAAATATGGGTCTACCCGGCGAGCGAAGCGAGCCGCAAAAAAATGGGGAAACTTCTTGAGTCTTGCCCCTCCGGAGGCTCAGGTCTGGTTATTTTTTTTTTTTTTTTTTTTTTATTCGTTCCAGAGGTGGGGAATAGGTTTTGTCTATGGTAATTTAGGGAAGAATTTGATGCTTAGGTGATTGGAACCAATGTCAAATAGTTCTTTACATTTTTGGGTAGAATTTGGATAAAATGTGGCCAGGAGGGGGAACAGTTTTGATTTTCTGGAAAAATAAACATTCCTGGTCAATAGTCTTGGTATGTGAATTTAGTTCAGATACCTATTATTTTAATTTATTTGAAAACTTTAAAATACATAATTACTACACCTAACCAATTTCTAGTCTTACAAACTCTAAATTGAATAAAATCTGTTTTTGGTTTTGAAGGACTTTCATAATGAACTCCTGGCTGTGAGATGAGTGAGTGAGTGAGTGAGTAGATTTGAGTGAGTGCTTGGTGAGATTGCGTGAGATGAGTGCGTGACTGACTCACTCACTCAGTCACTCAGTCACTCAATCACTCAATCACTCAATCACTCACTCAGTGAGTGAGTGAGTGAGTCAGTCAGTCAGTCAGTCAGTCAGTCAGTCAGTCAGTCAGTCAGTCAGGGAGAGAGGGTGAGGGAGGAGAGGGGAGGAAGGAGGGGAGGAAAGAAGGGAGGGGAGAAGGGAGGGGAGAAAGGAGAGATAAAGGGAGGAAGAGAAGTATGCAGGGAGCTACGGAGGCAGAGAGAGACAAAGACTATCAGAGGGCAATCTGAATCAATCCCATAATACATTGCAATGTGCCTATATTGTATTGTACAGAACATGTCAGTAGGCCTACTTAGGGATAAAAAATGTTCAAGAAGTTTAAGAACCAAACAACATTTCATAATCATGCTTAAAATACTAAAGTCTGGGGTTTTTGTGTGCTACACTCTTAGAAAAAAGTTGCGAAAGAAGTTTGAAACTTGTCCTCGATATGGAACCCTGTAAGGTTCTTCAACGAACCAAAAATAGTTCTTTAACTGCTGTATAGCACCTTTTATGGTTCTGTTAGGAACCTTTTTGGGTTCTCAGATTTTTAAGAACCGTTTTTGAGGGTTCCATTCTTGAAGGTTCCATATAGAGGACAAAAAAGGTTCTAAGCTGTATTTTTTTCCAAGATTGTTAGGTAGTGACTTTGTTATCCGTAAACAGGATAATGAATCAATGAAACAGCTTCTAATGCAATCAATTAGAGCTCAGATACCTAATTATTTTATTTACTTCGAAAACTTTAATGACCTTTACTTAGTAATATGGTTTATGAGTCTGTAGGGTCAAGGTCAGAAATCCTTTCAAAACACAAAATAAATGAGCCTTGTGCAAAAGTGATGTAATTTATACAATATAACAGATTTAATGATCTTTGATGGTTTAGTTCAAGAATTTGGTATGTCCAAAACAAACATTACTAAATTACACACAAATCTTTAAACTATACTTAATTGTAAACAAAGATTGTCCGATAATCTCCCACAAGAAGCGTTGCAGTTCAACGAGATAGGTCCTCACAGCAAAGACTTCAAAATAAACAGCATGCAAAGTCACAATTATAAATCCTCAGGTAATATTCCATTGGAATCATTCTCAGTCCTGAAGTAAACTTTTGTCCAGCAGTTTAAGACTACAAGGTTAAATAATTCCATCGACGACACTAATATTCCACAGTAGATCAGTCCAAAGATAATCACCCCGTTTCTATCGGTCCACCAATTTGGAATCCTATTTTGATTCCCAGCACTTCGGCTTCAAAGACGAAGTAGAATCATTAAAGCAATCTGCTAATGGAGATGAAAATATAAAAATCCTGGCACTGTGTGGAGCATCAATCTTACATTATTGTAGATAAAACTAGATATAACCATACTGAGATAGCTGATTGCAATGCTGACGGGTGAGACTTAATCACATCTCAAAATTATATACTGACTTCACAAGTTCCAGTCTAAAACTGACATACCTGAATTACATCACTTCAAATATATACTTTGTGGGGGAATGCCCTAGGTTTTGCAATGTTTTATCTCAAGCATAAACAAGTTGACTCAGGTTCTAAGTTTAGCATTCTTGGGGAAACCCACTTAATCTTATGTGCAAATCTAAACAGGTTGCACTTAGCAAAAACCAACTAGGGGTATTCCCTTTCTATCTTTTTTACATATTTCGTACTTTTTGTCATAGTAAACAAAAGTACTTCCCGTGAGAAATTTTTCTCAAATAAATGAGAAAATAATAGTTCGCATCCAAAACTTTTGAAATTTTGGAGGGTAATATAACACTAACCCAATTTCTTACACGTATGAACTCCAACTTGAATCCCAAATTCTGTTTTGGTTTTGAAAGGAAATTATTATGAGTGAGTGATGTGAGTGAGTGAGTGAGTGAGGAGTGAGGGACGTGAGTGAGTGAGGGAGTGAGTGAGTGAGTGCGTGAGTGAAGTGAGTGAGTGAGGGAGGAGTGAGTGAGTCAGTCAGTCAGCAGTCAGTAGTCAGTCAGTCGTAAGTCAGTCAGTGTCAGTCAGTTGGTCAGTGAGGGGGAGAGGGCAAGGGAGGAAGAGGGGAGGGAGGGGAGGAAAGAAGGGGAGGAAAAGGAGAAGGGAGCGGGAGAAAGAGAGATGAAGAAAAGTATGCAGAGGGACGGAGGCAGGGAGAGACAAACGACTTCGAGGGCAATCTGATCATCCCATAATGCATTTGCAATGTGTGTTACTAGGACGGAGGTTGAACCCTCTGTCAAAGAAGTGTATACCTGATATTGATATCTTGATAGTGATATTAGTAAAATCACATTATATTTACAGTTCCAAAGCGGGGCATCGCAGCAACCCCATCACAGCCGTCATTATGTAAAAACCACAAATTGAAAAATTCGCGATGACGGACGTTGGTTGACGGATGTTAGAAAACGCCAAGTGTTATTCCATATGACGGAGTGAATAACGATTTAGTATAGGGAAAATTCAACATCACGTCACTATGTCATGAACATAATCGCCGATTGCGTATTTTTTGGTATGACAGATATGATGGTAAACTTTTCCAATGTATTACATCCATTTTATCAGGATAATTCAGAGTCTTAGCTAAAATAAATTTCAAGTATTAATTTCGTTTCTTATTGGGATTGATTGTTTGAATCGGATGTGGGGACGTGGACGGACCCTATAGAGTTCGCGAGTTTTCAAATGCGCTTTTCTCAGAAACAAAAAATTCGTTTTTTGTTTCCAATCCCACAAAGACCAAACAAAAAAATACCCACCCTCATCTAAAAAGTATACTTAAAAAATTGGATTTTTTTAAAAATTTTGTATTAAAAAAAAAATTACAGTAAAAAGAGTGGCAAAAGTGTAAAAAGTTTTTAAAAATCCACGCCACCTACAACGTACAACCAAACCAATATCTAATTGAGCAAGTCCCTCACAGCCGCTTAGGCCCTACAAGCAATTGAAATTATATTAATTGGTCATTATATTTTTAATTTCAATTTTCAAAAACCTTAGGATCATGGGTTTTTGTGTGCATCACCATATATCATAATCAGCATAAGACGCATTCAAATGAGTCCAAGACACCTAGTCTTGTGGTCCGTAGGTTTTGAAGATTGCTGCCTCCCAAGACTGCAAAGGGCATTTGGGAAAGCCATCTCAAAAGCCACTATACTATTATTTAAAACTATACAGAATCTACCAGTGTTTAAAGGGATGAACATAACAACCCTTTCTATTCCTTGGCACAAAAAAAACCACACAAACAAATCTCTATTTGTGTATGAACCTCAGAACAAATGCAAAGAGCATCGTGCAATGAGTGCGCCCTAAAATCACCGTCAGTGCGGTTTAGATCATAATGCATTATTGGTGACATAACCTTCATGTTTGTATGAAGAATGAGCCGTATGCCAAATTATAGACTCAACTTGAGAATACTTATTTGTGAATATTGTAAGGTGACTTGACATGTATTTAGTGGAGTGATGATGGCAGAAAGAAGTTGGATGTTTACTGGAATCATGCCTGCGGGGCTCGTGCTCATTATTTGGGAATACCAAGAATGATATAAAGATCACGTCGCGATGGAAGCATTTTCTCTAGAATGTAATTAATAAGGTTATTGGGTACGAATAATCGGCTCCTAAAATGTAGGGTGCCTTAACCCGCCATTAGCAGATGCCAGGTGGCCTAAAGCAATCCTAAATTTTGAAATTTCCAGGAAATCTTGAAACCTTGATGAAAATTCTAATATTTAATGAGATTTTCGATTGAAATTGTTCTACTCCAGTGCCGAGCGTTGGTGGAGGGTAAGGGCGGGCCATTGGTTAATTTACTTTTAGATACAACCATATTTAATCAGCAATAAGCAGGTGTGACCCAGGCCCCCCCCCCAACCCCCGGGTGCAATGCACACGGGGGGGGGGGGCTGCGCCGGGAAGGGTCTGCCGCAACCTGCCGCTGGCTGGGGGGTAGTACCCGGGTTAATAAAAGGATGATGATTACAGTTGTTTTAAAGGGGCATTTATGTGATCCACATCCTGTTTATCGCCACAGTTACGGGCAATGAATCATAATTGCACCGTTGGACCTACTACGTAAAAAAGTAGGTAGTGTGTCTTACATTGGCCGATTCGATCTACTCTAGAATAAATTTTTAATAATTTTGTATGTAACAACTGGTCAGAGAAAAAAACAACACACACTGGCCGAATGTTGAGTGCCTATACAAACCTGCACCAACAACACCAAACACAGGACGCATCCCAGAATTCAAATTTGGTGAAAAAACCTTATCTGTGGAAGATATCTAGTGAATGCATATACAAAAAGGTTGGTATGTCATGAAATGCACCTTCAAGGGAAAGAAGGGCATTTGAGGCCAAAGTCTTCATGGGGTCAGGACTGGAATAATATGACTTCGATAATTCTCACCCTTACCCCGATAAATGTAAAATATCTACATAATTGGTAACCCAATTTAATCCAATCACAGGGGATGGCTTAAAGATATTGATTGCCAGGGAACCCCGAACCAACATAACAACAAACCCATTTTATGCAACAAAACCTTCGCAACATAATGACAGATTAAATAGTATTTATTAAAATGCCAGTAGTTAAGTGGTGGCCCCACTCGATGCACAGTATCCATTTTCGTCTTTTGCAAAATAGAAACAGCTATCATCAACATACCTCACCAAGGCATTGGGCATTTGATTCTGATCTAGAACCAATTTTCAATGGTATAAGCATTAATGACACTTTGCAAATAGCTGTATAGTATTTACTGTGTACGAGTAATTAGGTAATAGTAGTACACAACCAAATTGTTAGCCGGTTATCAACAGTAATGGAGAAGGAGAATTCAGATCATGTCAAAAATAGTGTTAGGTAAAGTGAGATTAAAAAAATAACAAGGTTTCTAATGATCCACTAATCCAGAGTTTGATGGGATGATGGAGGGTCTGGCTGAGCGAGGCGTATTCACCCCAAGTCAACTGTGAGGTTACAATATGCTGCATCCAGCACGAAGACAACAGTTTCATGTGAGGTGTCCTTGTACATACGATGACATGAACTGACCTTGTTGTGATCTGGGTATCGTATATCATACCAAAAACCAGGGGTGTAGTTCTAAATACACTGAATGAATGGAAAGTTGTGAGTGAACTGTGACCAACTGAACTTAGGGATTGTTAAAACTAGCTCATAGTTTCCAGGATTAACAATGCTAAAATGAATAAGTAGGCTGTACCAATCCGATCGGTATATCGGTAATGGTACAGATATCATCGGGGGAATCGGGATGGTATCGGTTAGATGGAAAATCTCACCCTTCTTCTGATCCATTCAATGGACCAGTGTACATGGGTGGCTTCAAGCAACAATTACTAAGATAACATTCGCGGCCTTCCCAAACACAGTATATACAAATCAGTTGGTGCTCTAAGAAGACCGCCTACTATCATTATTCTAAAATTACGTTTTCTTAGGCGCAGCTGTATAGTGTTGTTATTAGACAAATGTATGAGCTTGTTTAATCATGGGTATAATGCTTTTGGTTCATGAGACTGATCTTGTCTTAAATACAAGTACCAAAGAGCAAGATGATTCCTTACATTAAGTGTGTGTGGTGGACTATGAGGGATGGGAAATTCCTTAACCATAAGACATTCCAAAAATATATCATATCAATAGCGCACGAAGTATCAGTATCGTCCGAATAAGGAGATAAAACAGATTGGACATCACTACAATTAATGTCTGGTAGGTCCGAACGTACCGCAAAGTAAGTGTGTACGCGGTCAGCCCAATCCCCACCTCGACGTGAGTTAGCGCACACGGAGCTCGGCTTACCATTTGTTGCTGCCAGCCCTGTTTGATGCTTTGAATTATTGCTTATTCCCTATTGACAGTTTCCTAGCGACTCGCACTTTGGATACAAGGCCGGAGATACCTGCGGGGAACTAACGTGGAAAGATGGGTAACAGGCTTGGATACTGTTTTGGTCAGCATAGACGTAGACCACCGGTATTGTGTGGTGCGCAGCCTATCTACCACAGCCGGTTGGCTCAGCCTGGTGTGGCTCCGTATCGATACCGTTTTTTTTTGTATTTGAGATGCAATACAACATAACGCCTAGTCTACCATTGTCCTAACCATTGTCACTGCTGCAAGTGACTTACGTAATTGTATTGTATCTTAGCATGGTATTGGCCCACATAGCCATTGTTTGCTGAAAGCGCCATTCAATCTAATCCAAACCAACCAACCAACTACCATTAATAATATTGAAAAATGTATTCATTTGGATCCTGTGGTGTAAATAATTCAGGATTGAACGAATCAATCAGCCTGTACAGAATATTCCTACAATTCCCACAAACTCTACAGGGCCCTTCAGGAAGGGAATGCGGACTTTCCGAGGGACTTTTGTTTGCCCCCCAGATCGTCCAGGCATGTTATCAAGAACAGCAGCTGCACCTGGTTCATCTGAACCTTTTAGATTTCAGCAGGTGATTCTTTTGTATTCTCTGCATCTTGGTTTGTTCTGGGGATAGGTCGGGCCAAGTCTAACCTACTCCTCCTGTGAAAGTGCCGATACCAATGACCATACTCTATACATGTAATCATGTTCCATAGTATTTCATGCAGAAAATTTTATAATGGCTGATTTTATATGCATACATATCAAATTATTTTTAAATCCCCAAATAATCTGGTCAGTCAGCCAGCTGAACAATTTGGTTTGTCACCACCTTAGTTCTTGTTTATCAACACAAGTCACTTTCTATCTTGTCAGATGTGTTACTTTACTGCTGTGAATGCACACCTGAACAGATCAGTTTTTACTTGATTTAATTAGGTCTGATTTTGGCCAGTGAAGCCCCAAAACTGCCAATCAGCCCAACCTATTTAGGGAAATTTTCGTAACCAGCCCAGGATCTTATTACTAACTACTGGGTCAGAGAGAAGATTTAAAAAGTTTAATGTGTGGTGACGGAGCTGTTTATGTCTGTCAAATCTAAACGCTCTTTGGGAATTATATTTCCTACAGAAGCTGAATGAATGTGTAATGGATTTTTCAGGTCAGAATATATATCTTTTTTTCAGCATGATACTGCCACTGTTGACCACGTCCATGTTTTTATTTTAAAATTGGTATTTTTGTTATAGGTGTGACATGTTGGATTTGAGATTGCCAAAGTTTACATGGAGCAGATGTTTAATTTACTGGTGGGATAGCTTGCATATGATGCAAGTATGTATTCGAATAAATAAGGCAAAAGCATAACTTTTTTGTCTGACATGAACATGTTTTGAGCTAGCTTGTCACTAGACTACACTACTTCGTAGTCTTTATATTATTTGATTGATTCATCAAGTACATTTATTATAGTCGATTCACGTTGATGCGGTCGTCACCCTGTGAGTTTTGAACCTATTCAATTAAGTCGTGAGGATGAGTCAAGCTAGCTCTACCGGGAAACTGAAAGAAATGCAAATGCACGTGCCACACCGGATTATCTTGGAGACACTCCAGTCCATTTAACCTCACGTCACCTGCCACTGATACAATTCATTCACTGTATGGAACTCACTATAGTTGGGGGGGGGGGTAATTTTCAGGTCTTCATTGCTCACAATAACATGATTAACAGAAGTCCCTGCCCCTCTATTGACTTTTGTGTCACACCTCCGCAAGAATGGTACAGGGTCACATATCAGATGAATCGAGTATAGTATTGTTTATGGATGAAAATCAAAATCTAAACTTCTTAGGTAAAATGGGGATGAGGCTGTGATCATACAAAAATGCCTCTTTTAAGTTCATAACTTGCCTTTTTAAGGCAAGGTAAATTTAACTAATATTACAAAATGTAGCAAAACATAAAAAATGAAATTGCTTTTGTTAGAGGATAAAGGAGTGGTTATCTACTGCCTGGGTGAAATATGCGTCATCTTACTGATACTTACAACATTGTTAATAACGCCAGGAAATTCTCCCGAAGTATCAAGAGATCCAAGAAAACAAAAACCATCCCACCTCTGTGTTCAACCAACATCTGATTATAGCAATGCAATACTTTTTAGTAATTGATACCTTTGAAGTAGTTATTATTCATAAAGGCATTCACAATGGATACATCTGAAATCCTACATCTTTTACTGCATTATTGATGCGATCAAGCAAATGAGTCTAAAGTCCGGTCAATTTGATTTTTACCTTTTCAGGTAGCTGTAGCATCAGATAAAAAGCTACCATGTTGCTGAAATCCCCATTGCAATTGACCTTTAATTCAAAGATATAATCAGTTGAAGGGTGGAAAAAACATAGGACACAAAATACATTTTCTCCTTTGTTTGGCTATATCTCAGACTCATACTTGTGACCTTCCTACTCATTTTGCTTGAATCACATCACATATAGTGCCTTCACTTTAACCATGGCTCTACCCAGAAATTACACATTGGCATTCAAATAACACCGTCTGGACAACAGAGGCATTTCTATATAACAATGAATCCAGTAACACAAATGAGCACTAAGCGGATGCAAATAGATGAAATATTAGTTTAACACCTGCTAGAGAAGTATTTATTTTAACTGATTAAATAAAGAGGAGAACTGTGAGTATATTTAGATATGGAAACATTTGGCAGTTTAAATGTTCAAATCAGTCTCTGACTTCTGTGCAATGGATGCCATCTAGCTCTTTCTATCTTTGGCCCTTGCTGCATGGTTACCAATACAGGAAAACAATGAGCTTCAGCTGTCCATCTGGACAGCATTCTACAGATGCCAGTCATAATACCCAGGTGAACCGGCTGAATTGTGGTTCTCATGCAGTTAAAGACTGACTCAGAGATTTCTGAATATAATTTTTGTGTATTAATCTATAGTAGACTCAACCCATTGGGTCACTGCTAGTACTTTTCTGAAGGTATGGGCATTATAAGGTCTGGGATGGACATTAGTACGATAGCCCAGAAAGAATTCTTTGCTTAACATAGCATTCAAGTCACATAAACCATTTATAGCTACATTACTAGTAAATCTCAAAAATTCGTAGATAATCATATTTGCTTAAAGGTATTCAATGTAACAGGTGAGTTGAATGTTATTTGCTTTCGAGCACAACAAAGCCTTGCACTCTCTATGTAAAAGATGATGTAAACATGAAAGGCCTATTATATTAGTTCTTAGTATCTAGGTGAATTGGCACATATTTTATAAGATATCAATTTGAAGGAGTAGATTATGCATTCCTCTCCCAACTAATCGACGGTGTCAAAAACTTTCAGCTGGGGACATGATTGGTGGAATCTACTATATAACGTCAAATAGCAGCTAAAGAACGTTTAACTTAAAATGCTCTATTCAAAGCCTGCGATGAATTGGAGTTTTGTTTTATTGCAGTAAACATTTATGTAGTACAAAGTAGTAGGATACTGTGTTAACAAAAAATCTGGATATGAAATTGCGATTTTCTATATGACGACCATCAATTTGAGCTTAGCTATTCACACAGTGAATAGTATGTGGACAAATGGGTATATGTATATGCCAAAAAACTTGATTGTACAGAAAATTTAGGGTGCAACTGCAGGATATTCTGAGTCAGCCTCCTAGATACCAGAATAAAATAGATTCACCTTCACACCTGGACAGCATACCAGCCCATACTTCCCAGGTGTATGTATTGTATTGGAGTATCATGCCAGTTAACCAACCTAGATACCAGGAATACAATAGCTTCACCTGTCACACCTGGACAGCATACCAGCCCACTACTACCAAGATGTATGTATTGTATTGTGGAATCATGCCAGTTCACTAAACTAGATATCAGTTATACAATAACTTCACCTGTCACACATGGACAGGATTCTACTGGGAGTTTTCGTAACCTGACCCATCTGACACACTTTTTTCGGACAACACTTATGAATTTGGAAACCCTTCATGGAATAAAGCACAGGTTTATTCTGCATGTTAAGATTTCCGAATTCATTAGTGTGTCAGATGGGTCAGGTTCCGGAAACTCATTGCTAAAACCCCTTAGTCTACCCGAATACCACAATTACAATACAAGCAAAACATTCATCTGGGTAGTATGGGCTGGTATGGGTAGAATGCTGTCCATGAAACTCCCATTTCAGCAGTTTGGTTTTTGGTGCGCTTGTGATCATCATGTTTAAATTTGTTTATTTACAGTACTTCTTTAAATGACATGTCTTAATTGGGACCTGCTCTAAGACCCAGGATTTTAAAGCAATATATTCTAAACTACACCTGGCACAAAATTTATCTCGGCATGTTTTTTGATCGCTATTGTGCCAAAGTCAGACCATTTTGAAAGTTTTCGAAACATACATTATGTTGCCTTTGTCTTGCTCTTTCATTTAAAGGAGGATGGCCCGATTTAAGGATATGAAGTTTTCATCTTGATAGATTGGCCTTCACTCCAAAACCCCATCTGTAAGTTTCGCGCTGATATTTCAATCCGTTTTGATGCGAGAGCTAAAAATGTGATTTTGTCAGCCCCATAGAGTACTGTGTAAAATTAATATTGGTCGACCAAAGTGGGGCACATTTTCGCTCATAACTTCCAAACCAAACCTACCTTTTGGCTCAAATTTTCACAGGGTAATAGAAAAATAGGTAGCTTTCCTGTCTGATACCAAATGTTGACCACTTCCGTCCAATCTGTGGGCTCTGGGGACAGAGGCTCTTAGGATCGCCATGGACCTTAACACCTCGCTTGTAAAAAACGCGTGCAATCGTGTGCATGAGTTACACAAAGAGGTTTTTTCCGACTGAATGAGCGAGAAGCCTACTTGCAATATTGATGGGGTCACGTGTTCAGGTCCCAGTACACTGCAATTGCCCATTGGAAAAAATCCAAAAACTGCAACTTTGGTTTTGGGAGTTTGCGTTTTTCGGGATGTTATCTCAGCCCTTTCTGCTCGCTTTTTGTACAGAAGGGTAGTATTGATTAAGAAAGAGCAAGACCTAGACAATAAATGTATTTTGAAAAACTGTCAAAAATGGCCTGACTTCGGCACATACTGATCGAAAAAACATGCCGAGATACTTTTTGTGCCAGGTGTATATTAATATTTGTTATCAAATGAAAAAGTTTACATATGGTGAAATTCCGGGATGTAGTTCCATTATGAGTAAATAGAGTGAATAAGAGATGACATTTTCCAATTTTCTATGCTAAATCTGTAGATTTATGTAGCCGAAAATTATCATCTTGTACATGTTTGATTGTTTGAAAGACAGCAGCAAAATGAATTATTATTAATCTTTCCCTAGAGCTGCAATCAGAAAACAAAATTATTGGTATACACTTGATGCAATATACGAACCATCCCCATGTTCACAACTAAGATCACAATTGGGCAAGTCATTGTTCATTAGAAAGCAGAGGACTTCCCCTTTTACCATACCCCCCACCCCCAATTGCCTTGGGGGACAAGCTATGCCCCTTATAGCAGTCAATATTTATATACTACCACCATGCCATGTTAGAAGTTCATTGACGATTCGGTTTAGTCTGTAGAGTGGATTAATGAATTTTCTATGTAGACATCCAGACATCCATCCATCATAACATGCCCTCCACAACATGCTGTAGTGAGGGCTCACAACCGAGTTCTTCAGTGTTTTCTACTTGCTTTGTCTTACAAACCTCTGAAAATTAAAAGTTCTCTCACCAATCAATATCAGATTTAAGGGGATTTCTTTTTTCCTCAGATAATCACATCATGCTCATTTAATCATACCATTATTTCCAAAACCTTCATTCTCATTGTTACAACAGCTTCTGTTTAAATATATTTGGAGTTACTCAATAACAGAAGAGCTATATACTTCATCAACATGCTATGATAATTCTTAGCACACCCCTAGATGTCAGTAAGGCAAAAATAGCTGCAGCAAATCTGAATTGTCATGCAAAGAGGCTCTACCAAAGTGTTGATACCAAAGGAACAAGTTTGTACATGTCGGAAACATTGACGATATAATAATATGAATCAAAGGATGAAAGATTGGTAAAATGCAGTCTACCATCCAATCATCTCATACTATCTATGTATCTCAGTCTCACAACAGAGGAGTAAATCTTCCAACAATGTTACATAATTTTCTGAAAACTACAGCAAACTTTTTGCAAGATGTCTATGTATCTGATTGGGAATTCGTTTACAATTGTTTGACAATTTGGTATATGTAATTAAATTTTAAATTTTACCCTCCGCACCTAACCTGTATGCTTTATTCTGTTCCCACCTTTAGTCTGTCACATGTGCTTTATTCCAGTAACATCAAATTTGAGTAGAAAACAGTGTTGACAAAGCATTTTTAAGTGTGTAGAATAAAGCACATGATATGAATAGGTGGGAAGGGTATAAAGTAATTATACCCATAATTTTTGGAAATATTGATATTGGGTTTAGAATTCACAGCTGTTTGACCCCATGTAAATTGTCTTTTATTTTTAGAGTAATTTTAAGCAATGGCAACACAATTTTGACAACTGATATAAGTAGGGACATGCAAGACCTATTACCTCTGCAAAACTCAGAAAAATCCATTGCGGGAATCTTGCCATATAGGCCTACAAAGGTCATAATTTGTATGTTATAGCGCCCTCTATATGCCTATTTCCCATAGAAAGACGTGTAAAACTAGATTTTTATGAAAAATAATATTTGCCCACAATGAAATTTCATCAAATTTACACAGGATGTAGTTAGTAGCATAAATACTCCAACTTAGTCGTGAAAAGTGTGTCGCAGTTGATAATTTTTGTTTTATTCTTGTTTTGTCAAAATAAATGAGACTTTCAAACAGCTGTGAATTGGTATTAGTATTACTGCATAGTGGGATGTTGAGGGCACATGCATTCCAGTAGATTAAGTACCTGACCCACACGCCAAAGGTTATAGTTCAAGTCCTGCTGTGGCCAATGTGTTTCGCCCTTTGAGTAAGGCACTTTAACCTCAATTACTCTCTCTACCCAGGTGTATAATGGTACCGGCCTTTTCAATGCTGGGAAGGTATAGCCTCATTGTAGAGGAGGTGTAAACGATACTCCTACAGCAACACCAATCGCTTTGAAAGAGAGATGGACACTTTATTCCTGTATACACAGGCCCCGTCCCCTTTCCTTTTTAGTGGGCTATTTTAAAAGTGCAGCGAGAATTCACATAAAGGTGTCCCTAAAAAATGTGAAAAATCTAATTTTGTCACTAATTAAAGCTTTTCTTAACAGAAATGTCCCCATGTGAAAGGAGTAAGCGACAAATATTCTTTGTACAAAAATTGTGCAATTTTTTACTTTCGATAGAGCAAATACAAACTTCAGCCTCTGTTATCTTTGAAATTAAGCGAATTAAAATAGCATTTTGGTTTTCACTTTCAAAGCATTTCGTAACCAGACAAGTTGAGAAATCTCTTGGGGGTCTTTATCTATATAATTCACTACATATGAACAATGTTTGTGCCTCAAAATCTTCTCGTTGCACCCTTTATAGTATACTTTTTTGTCTATAACGTTTGGTGATTTTTTACAGTTTTTCAGCAAAAGTCAAAAATATTTTCACAAGCTTTTCAACATTGTTTATGAAGTTCCACTTTCCACCTGTCAAAATGTGCCAAAGCCTTCCATGGGTGCGTTCCCGAAACTCAGTCGTAAATCTACGTGCATACTATGTCCTGCCTGGTGGACCAATTTGTCCAAAGCACTGTGCAACCTGGGTATAAAAATTCTTTATGTAGGACATAGGCATTAAGTTATAGTATACACCGTACTAAGTCTTATCACGAGTTTGGGAAACAGATCCCAGGTGGAAAGCAAATTAAGACTGATGTCCAAACTTGCACTAAAATAGATTATTTTTTCCCCCATTTGCCTAGAAATTATTATACACCCACACTTCAGAATTCTTGTCCATCATGTGTGACATTAGCCAAGCCCCAAGAAAACACTCAAGCCATGAGAAACAACAGTTATATCCAAAGGCTGCAGGGTCGATTTGATAAAACCTCCCCCATAAAGCCCCAAGTTTAGAGTACCACTTAGATAAATGTTATTTGTATAAATCAATGAGGTGTATATTTAAATTGTTTAAATATATTTTTTTTATTGGTTTGTTGTTTTTTAGTGTTTTTATACATATTTTGGAATGCTTACCAGGTATTAGGTCCACCTGGAGTGAATAAGCGAATACGTCGTCTTTATGTAATAGATGATGATTTAGTCCTTTCAAAGCATGGTTTTGCTATGGGGAACGATTACGATAGGCAGGTGAGTTCAAAACAGGTTTGCGGTTTTCTTTTGCACCTTTTGTCCAATAAACTTCGAACATTCATCGGTAGGTGGTCTACACGCGATGCCAGTGAAATTTGAGAGAATTTGTATCCTAAAAATATCTTTTGGTTTAGTTTTCCTTTTTTGATTTATTTCCTTTTTTCCACGAGGATCAAAAATTAGAGGGAAATGAAAGACTACAATAGGTGACATGGTGGAGGGGTAGGCCTCCACCTTTGAGTGTACATAGAATGAAAAGTTTTACTGATTCAAAGCTTTTTGCTGTATAATAAGTATAGGGATATAGCGACTGAACATGGGTAGGTAAAATAGAACAAAATCCAACAAAATTATTTACATAAAAACAACCTGTTCCATTCTAATGTATAAGGTTTGCATATCCAGATGAATACTCATATGATCTCATATGGTTTGAAAAGTAGAGAGTTATTGAACACTATGTAAATTCAGATATACTTCAATAGATTGATGGTTAACACACATCATCATAAGAGAACACTACGATGAACCACAAGCGTCCGGCGCTTAAGACCACATCAGTGATTTTATCCAAAAGAGTCAAAATATTTGAAACTCTTAAAATTGAAGGATAAGCCTATAGAATTTCTATAAGTTTTAACTTTTCTAACTGAAGGAAATTAACAGAAAGGAAGAAACTGTAACTGTTCAACGATACAAATCTCCATTCAAATACGTGCTGTGAAGTGGCCGTATGACCTATGACTAAATATCCGATTTTGTCCTTGTTAGGTTGGCTTCTGGCCCCATCATTTGTAGGTATGTTAGATACCTATACTTGTTACAGTCATACAAAAATCTGATTTTTGATGATTTTTTCTTTGTTCTGATTTAGAAATAACTGATAGATAGTGGCCTTTAGCTTGACCGCAGATGCTTTTTTATCGGATAAGAAGCATTATACAATGTGGCCGCTACTGATGGTTTAGTTGTAGTGTGTGCTTCCTAATTTGGATGTCCTCCCAATACTAAACCAGGAGTATTTTTCTATCTTCTTGTCGCAGCTTGTTCAATTTTCTCGTCGATATTAACATATACAGTGGGGCTGTTCAATTCCAGCTTCATTGAAAGTGTGGCTAGAGCCATAAACATACATTCTTCGAGTTCATTGGTCCACATGACTCCGTTTGTCCTAATACGAGATTTTGTACATTAATTTTGTAAATGCGGGAGAATGATTTTTTCACTGGTACTGGTCTTTGGCCGGGAATCCACAGATTTTAAGTAAAGTTGTATATAGCCCACAAACAGCTCTACCGTCTAAACTGAACGTAATGGGATTACTGGAAAGCTTAAGTTGGTTCTCGTCATACCTAGATGGCCGAATTCAATCTAATCAGGCAAAGGTTGCTTTTGTCAGATCTGTGGCCCCTGGTGATTGTGGAGTCCCACAGGGCTCGGTTACTGGACCGATTTGGCCTTCATTGGTTCATTGCCCCACTTACAGGATATCATTCACTGCCCTACGGTTTCAATTTTTCTGTTTATGCTGATCACACCCAGCTATACCTGGCTTCCACCTCGGGATTTCGTGAAGCAGACATAAAAAAGATTGAAAACATGCATTGCAGACATCAGATCCTGGTGTAAATCCAACAGCTGATATTAAATGGCAAGAGACGGAGTGTTGTACTTCGCTCTCATTTTAGGCAGATGGCTAGCAACTCTCAGCCAACTCTGATCATTTGCAATTCTGTTTATAAACATTCCGTCGCTGAAGCCACGGAACCTTGGTGTCATCTTAGACCTCAACTCATCACTAAGACTGATCAATCATGTTAAACAGCTTATGAAAGCTGCTTGGCTCTCAATAAGTGAAAATGGGCCAGTTTCGACAGTACCTTGATGAAAACATCTACCAACAGATTGGTCCACGCCTTGGTTACATCTAGGCTGGATTCCTGCACTTCCTTGCTTTAAGGGCCATTCCAGAAGCAATTGACCAAGTTTCAGCGAGTTCAAAATGCCGCTGCCCGTCTTGTCCTTAAATCCGTCGACGAGACCATATCAACACCAGCTCCTACCAACTACTTGGCCTCCATAAACAGAGGGGCTGTTTTTTAATCATTCTCCTCTCACCTATAAGGCTCCACAGCATGTCACCTGCCTATACTCTTAGCTCATCCAGCGGTATTCACCTGAGAACCTTTAGAGCTCTTCTTGATCCCAGCTGAGTAAATCAGTTAACTCATCAACAAAGTTCTATGGTGGAATAAATCTTTTGCTTACGCAGCAGCACATTTGCGGAATAAACTCCCTAACAGTATCCGCTTATCCTCAGTCAGCACTATTTTCAAGTCACGCGTCTGATTGACGACCTTCCTATTTACACAACATTTTTGGCTCCTGATACGTAATCCTGTTTCTTGAAATGCAGTCCAAGCCTATTATAATTCTGTGATTTTTTTCCTTTCTTTTTTCTTATTCTCTAACTTCATCCAATCCGGTTGACTAGGATAGTTGTTTTCAACATATTAGGTAGGGTTGAGGCATCTGACATACAGGAAAGATTCAAGACTTAAACCCGATGTCGCTGTGGGGTACCTACACACAGATCCTCACAGCTGACATTCAGTGTATCCCCATATGTTTTTAGCATGGGAGACAACTAGGTTGTCTTTCTCTCTATCTGTTGGTCACAATAGATATATGTTTGAATTTCTTTTCTACTTAATTTAAAGTTTTTTGAAATTGTGTATAATTGATGTAGATCATTGTTGTTTTAACATTAGAATTTTATCTATTTTTGTGTTTGTCCGTATTGATATTTTGTATATATATTGCTCCTTTCTATGTGAAGCGCCTAGAGGCCTCTGCATTAGGCGCCATGTCAAGATTGTTATTATTATTATATTGTGGCGAGCTTCAGTGGCAAACCCTACAGACTTGACTACATGTTGAAGTCATCAATGAAATTCCACAACATGGTCAGAGAATGTCTGTTTTATCTACCCACTATGAACTGTCTTCGGTGGACAGCTAGTTCCGTGGCGGACGCCAGCGGGGGAGGGGGCAATTTCGCCTAATTTTTTTGTTTTCTTTCCCCCAGGTCTACAAGCTACAATCCTGTGCAAGTTGAGACAAAAAATTTCCATTGCGGGCACACCAATTTCCTTTAATATTTTAATCTTTATATTTTTTTTATTTTTTTTATTTTTTTTATCAAAATTATGATTTGGGAATTCATGACATTTTGTATCGTCTATATGGTAATATACCATGCTATGGTTTTTTTCATATGTTTACAGGAGTGACAGTTTTTGCATGCTCCCACTTTTATCAGTTTGTCAACTTCTTGGCCATTGCTTAAAATTCTAAAAATAAAAGGAATTTGCATAGGTCAAGAGCTGTTGTAGCACTGAATATGAATTACATAATAAATGCAATGGTATGTTATTTCAGGTATGTGATAGATACAATCTTGTTTACCTATAAAAGATTTTGTTGTTTTTGCCACAACTCAATCCTGTTTATGGCACTTCGCTAAGAAAATAGAAACCTGCAGAAAATCTAACGTGTCAAATAGTTATCTGAAAAAAATCACTCTTGAGTCCCGCCTCGAACCTTTTTAACTTAAGTGTTGGAAACATTGTCCATTTATAAAGTTCATACTTCAAGAAATACAGCAAGTAATCGTGCCTCATCCCACCTGGCAAGATGGCGTCTGGAAGATGACCTCAATATGACCTTTGATCTTGGTCCATGACCTTTGACATCATTAACCCGGAAGGAACCCTATTGCTCCATAACCTCAAATCTGGTGTAATCATAAGACAAACTTTTTGAAGATTGAATAACAAAAACCCTAACCAAACTGACACCACACACATACCACATACATACATACACTTGGACATGCGTGCTATTGCCATATCCCCCTACTACTCTACTGCTTTTCAAACGCAGGGGATAATTAAAAACCAAATGGGCTATTATTATGTCATCATCGTTGAATGGTATCTTGCTACTAAAAATTAACATATAGTGTACGTGAATCAGTTTTTAAATTGGAAAGTTGTGTTAATTAATTTTTAAAAGGGGCCCCCCTTTAATTTAACCTTGAGTAAAATGTAGATGAAATTTTTGTTTGAAAATTTGTTAATTATGGTGCACTTTTTGAATATTAGACGCATCCATACTTGAGGGCAAAACTTAATTCCCAGGACCCATGGGTGCTTTTAACAGCTTTAGTGGGTTACTTTACAGATTCTAAAATGGTCTATGGTAACATTATGCCTAGTGGAGGAATCATTGTAAAACTAATGAAAAAAATGCACAGCAACCCAAAAGTTGACATAAAAAATAAATTGAAAAAAATACAATCATTTCTTTTTACTTTGGCTTCTGCTCTATATTACTGACTTTCAGCCTCGTCAATTTTACAGGATTTGATAATGTAGTGCACATGGAACTGGCACATTAAAGAACACCCCAAACATGAATGGCTTTCGTGTTTCTAAACTAAGGTTGTGATTCAAACCTCCGGGCTACTTTGAATAATTAATCCATCATGGTGTTTTGATTGTATACTATCCTCATGAACACACACTATATTTATTAACTACTTTTCTCTTCATGTAATTCTCCATTTTTCATCAGCTATGCTATTCAATGTTAAACATTTAAACATATCATGTATTCTGGTTTGTCTAAGGAAGTTCCTTCAACTTCGCATTAACGAAGAACAAGGCCTACCTACGTTAATGCACGTCATTTTACTAAAAGATTAGTAAGTTGGGGAAATATCTCGCTATTAAACAAGGCCTACCAACACTCAATGCACAATGTCATTTGGGAAAAGGATCTGATATCTTGGGAAACATTCGCTCATAAAATATATGAACACTGACTGTGGATTTGGTGTGTGAAAATTCACTGCCGATTTGTGTAACTGGTTCCTAATCATTAACTGCAAACACGACATAAAAGAAGTCTTTAATGCTTCGGTAGAGCTGTTGTATCTATAGAAGGTCACCAGTCAAATAGAAATGCAATGAGTGTGAGTGCAAGATGGTCATATGTGCAATAGCTTGCCATTTTCAAATTCTCATCAAACATCTTCAGGTGATACAGGTCGCCTGCATGAAGATCCATTTCAAGAGACACTGACTCAAGGAAAGAAACTGAGAGGTTTCATAATACATGGCAGCACACATTCACATGGCAGCACACATATCACATGGCAGCACATATATCACATGGCAGCAAACATCACTTGGCAGCAAACATCACTTGGCAGCAAACATATCACATGGAGCAGCACACATATCACATGGCAGCACAATATCACATGGCACGCACACATATCACATGGCAGCACATATATCACATGGCAGACACATATATCACATGGCAGGATGCACATATATCACATGCAGCACATATATCAATGGCAGCACATATACACATGGCAGCACACATATCACATGGCAGCAACATATCACATGGCAGCACACATCACATGGCAGCACACATCACATGGCAGCACACATTCACATGGCAGCACATATATCACATGGCAGCACATATATCACATGGCAGCACACTATCACATGGCAGCACATATATCACATGGCAGCACACATTCACATGGCAGCAAACATATCACATGGCAGCACACATCACATGGCAACACACATATCACATGGCAGCACACTATCACATGGCAGCACATATATCACATGCAGCACACATATCACATGGCAGCAACATATTCACATGGCAGCACACATATCTCACATGGCAGCACACATCACATGGCAACCAACACACATATCACATGGCAGCACACATCACATGGCAACACACATATCACATGGCAGCACACATATCACATTGCAGCACACATATCACATGGCAGCAACATATCACATGGCAGCACACATCACATGGCAGCACACATCACATGGCAGCACAAATATCCCATGGCAGCACACATATCACATGGCAGCACACATATCACATGGCAGCACACATATCACATGGCAGCACACATATCACATGGCAGCACACATCACATGGCAGCACACATCACATGGCAGCACATATATCACATGGCAGCACATCTATCACAATGGCAGCACACATATCACATGGCAGCACAATATCACATGGCAGCACAAATATCCCATGGCAGCACACATCCCATGTCAGCACACGAGAAAAGTGGAGAGTACAGGAGAGAAATGAAGAAGGGGAGCGAGGAAAAGTAGAAAAGAAGGAGGGATCAAAAAGGAGAGATTAAATGATAGGGTAACATGGGGGAAAGCGGTGGGCGGTGGGGTGAGGGGGGGGAGAGTAGATCTTGGTGGAAACACTGGCAGCACAAATATCCCATGGCAGCACACTATCACATGGCAGCACACATATCACATGGCAGCACATATATCACATGCAGCACACCATATCACATGGCAGCACACATCACATGGCAACACACATATCACATGGCAGCACATATATCACATGCAGCACATATATCACATGGCAGGATGCACATATATCACATGGCTGCACACAGAAATCACCGTGGCAGCACACAGATATCATATGGCAGCTACTGCACTTACGACCTTATTGCACTCACACAACAATTCCTATAGGGCCTACAAGCTCTCTATATAATTTTTGTCACAGATTTCAATAGTTACCTATCTTACTTAATTGTATTCCATTGAAGCATCACAGTCGTAGGTTAGGGGTGATTGGGTATATTTACACCTTCCCGCCAAAACACAAAGTTCTGCCTGAGCTGTCACTCTGGTGTCTTTTCACAGTTTTTCAATAGCATCCTATCCCATGTAATTCTATGGCATTGAATCATCAAGCCCATACTCTTAAAATGCAAAAGTGTAAATTCACTCTAAAAGACAGGGTACACTCTAAAAAAGAGTGAAATACACTAAAATATATTTTTCAACATTGAATATTAAAGTTCATGTTACTTCTATTTCTTTTCCAGTGGGGAATCCCAGGTGGGTGACACTGTGTACAAATGCCCATAGATGATTTCGATAGAAATAGCGCCACCAATCTCAATAAGCTACCTAATTAGCTAATAATTTATACAGTATGACGTATAGTGACCGGGGATCGCGTAGTGTAAATTTTATAATACCACATACGACCGGCGAACGATAAGCTACAGATTTCATGCAGTATGCCTCTGCTCTCTTGATCGAATAGCCTATCCCGATTTATTTAGGATCCCTGGGAATCCCCTTTCCCAGTGAGTCTAGTCACTCTTTTGCATTAGGCAGTATGTTGGGGCATGTCTGTACCAGTAGCTACCAGGTGGGGGGGGGGGCAGGTTGCCACCCAGAAAGCTTTGATTCTAATGCATTGAATCATCAGACCCACTTGGTAAAATTGTCTGCAGCAAAGAAGTTTCAATTGTGCACTTGATTTTAGTGCAGTACCCATAAAACACCATTGCCTTGTTCACACCTTCAAATCTTTCAACAATTTCTCCCCCCCCCCCCCACTACATTTCATCTCTTCTTTCCATTCACAAGCCATCTATGTACTCCTCCGGTCCCTCCACTGGCCATCCTGCCTGCATGTTCCGAGGACCCGCACTCTGACCGGTGATAGGGCCTAATTTCGACCTGTGCCCCTCGCTTATGGAATAAGCTTCCTGCTGTGACTAGAGGCACTATCACCGTAGCCTCTTTTAAAAGTCCCTGAAAAGTCACCTCTTCCTCTTTGTTCTTTCTGCTACCCTTCTCCTCCCTTTTCCGCTTCCTTTTTTTTTATCTTTTCTTCTCAGCGCTTTGTATATCCTTTTGGTCAAAAGGCGCTTCACAAATGTAATCTTGTATATATTAAAATCTTGTATTACTGCAAATTGTAAACTGTGATTATAAGGAGTAATATAAGGAAGTAAACATTTAAACTTACATCTCACAACTCTGGTGGGGTTGGGTAGCCTGCATGCAAATGGCATCCACCAGTCCTCAGCACCGATTGATGTTTATTCTGTGGTCCGTAATTCCGCATTTTTTTTGCATACATTCCTCTACTGAATGTTTTAGGTTAGTGTTAGCGGGTTAGGGCATATAGTATTAGAATGATGACGAGCATCAAAATGTATGAGAAGGGATAAAGCAGATCATCTTGCAGTCATAAGGGGTCAAAACAGACAGACCCCCTCCCAGCAATGCTTTGTACTGATATTTGGTGAGTAACAAATGGAATACACTCTTCCAACAAATGTTTTATATATTAGAGTGAGGGATATAGGGGTATGCACTCTTGCAATTAATGTTTCAAATTTGTATTAGAGGAGTAGTAAGGTGCATACACATCTCCAACCAATACTTTGTACTGATATTGAGTGGAGTACAAAAGGAATACACTCTCCCAGCCAGTGGCGGTGTCAAGGGGGAGGGGGAATTTCCCCATAATATTTTTCTTGACCTTCCCCCCCCCAGCAGTTTGCCCCTACTCGACCAGAAGAAAATGATGGATTTTTGGCAAGAATCAGCGATTTGGGGCCAAAGATCACCAAATTTGGGCAAATATCAGAGATTTTGGGCCAAAATTTGTTAACAATCTCAAATTTATAGTGATATGGTATGCACTCTTCCAATAAATATTTTGGATATATGAGAGCGTAGTAAGGGGCGTATACTCTCCCAATAATATGTTGTACTGGATCAGAGTGATATGGGGTGCAGCATACACCCAATGCATATGGCATACACTCCTCAAACCTATGTTTTGTTTTTCTCCATCAAAACTCTTCAGAAACATTTAAACGGAAAGAACTCATAAAAATAGAAAATGATTAACAAGATAACCATAAATGTCATATTACATTGCTCTTCAAATCAATTTACTGTCAAAAAAAATTCTGGCATGATTTGTCAAAATAACATGAACCAATATAAATTGATGTGTATGTCGGATGATACTTACATAAAGTTTTTTGCCCCCAGTTGTAAACAGTTTCCGATGCCCTTGTCACAAATGATTGGTCGGTGTACATGTTGTTATTAGGAAAGGCTAGGAGGGATGTGCTACAACAACTGAATTAATCAAGCTTTGTCAGACAAACGATAATGCCATCAGGTTTTTGTTCGGTATTACGAGCTGACGCTTTTCATGATCAATGCACCTGCCGAGCCATCACAAGTCATCGAAATGAATTTTCAAAATGTTTAGCTACCAGTCAAATCCGTATACCCACCACAAAATCTCACTAGGAAAGAATTCGAACTCTTATCTTTATCATATGTCATGGCAGCTGCGCTCAAACTTTTTTAAATGATTGTCGTATTTTGTCTAAATAATGCAGGAAGTAGTATTTGCAGCTTACAGAAACTTATAACAAAGTACGGTAATTCTGAATTTCTGGGCTAACCCTCGCTTATGAAACACCAGGGGCATGCCAGGAGGTTTTTGTTTGGATGCTGATTTTAACACTTAAATGAGGGCGCACTCAATTTTCAATAAATCAGGTTTTTGCATATACATAATGCTTGTTCAAAATACTAATCACTGTGTGAAATAACTAGCGCAAATCGAAGTCCTTCATAATCATATAGAAAATCACAAGTTTGTTATAAAATTCTGGATTTGAGAATTTTGTTATAACGGTATCCTATGGCACTGATAGGTACATATAGGTTTTACTGCATGAAAACTAAAAATCCGGTTCATCTCTAACTTTGAAATTAAGCATTTTAGGTGACTATCTTTAGTTCTAGATATTTTGAATTACTACACAAACAAATTATGTTTCAAAATCTCTGAGTCAGCCTTTAAGTGTATAAGTTCTTCTGCACTCCCTTATTGGTTTATAAGGGGGGCCATCTGGACCCCCCTCTGAAAGTCACTTTGCTGTTGTGATGGAGTACATTAACACTACTATAACAGGAAAAAATGAAAATTGGTTGTACCCCACTCAAAATAGCGGTCCAAAAACTGATTTTTGTGTTTCACACAAATTTCTCCCACCGAAAATGGAAAAAACCTCTTTCCCAAAGGACTTTTTCCATTAAAATTTGGCTCACAATAGGAGAACATAAATACATTACATTGCTGAAATCAAGAATTTTAAAAAGTTACTACAGTACAGGAGCAAAACAATCTTGAATAGCACCACCAAAATGCTTAGAATTTTTTTTTTTAGAATTCAGCTTCAAAACTTTATTTCCATAATATAAAAAAAAAATAATATAAATCACAACACAAAAGACATTTCTAAAAAACACCAATTATGAAGGAGGTAGTCCAAAGGCCAAAAAAGTGACAATTCCCTAAGATATAATTACGGCCATCTACAAATAGACTGAAATACATTAGCGCTCATTTCTCTGGTATCCACGTAAACCAGTCCTCTGTGGTCCAATGGTAAATCTCACGCCTAATTAGAGGACCAGGTTCAAGACTGTGGTGGATTTTTCGTTTTTTGTTTGCTGATCAACAAGTCATTGGTAATGGCTTTGTGGTGGTGTCAGATTTGTTCAGCTAGTTGACGGATCCGGGGGCAGTGTGATATCCATGATACGGATGCTCCTAACATGGCCGCTATTTGAGGCTGGGGCGGATTGGAAACAGTCAGGGGTTTACACCCCTACTCTTATTCGACAATGACTGCGCTGTACACTGTAAAGTTGTGACTCTCTGTACACGGGACCGACGGCTAACGTCCCCTCCGAAGGACGGGATGCTTTCATGATACATTTGCCCAATTCCAAGTGGATAAAATCCAGAATTGGTAGTACCTGAATAAATCCCAGCAAGTGCCACGACCCCACCGGATTCGAACCCGGGAATTTTTGGGGGATGGTAATTTGCACAGAAGGCAACAACCCTAACCGCTAGGCCACGCTCTCCCACAGGCCACGCTCTTTATTTAATTCAATGCTCGCCAGTTTCTCCGAGTTTCTATATAATATTTGTCTAATGAATTCTCTTCTCTTGGGATGTATCATTTACTTGATCCTGTACATTGAATTGAGTTTTGCATCGTCATGGATTCTGCTAGAATCATGCATAGAGACCATCTCCTTCTACATCCATAAATTTAATTATGGCCACTTGAGACTCTAAAATAAAGACTGAAATACATTAGCGCTCACTTCTCTGCTATCCACAAAAAACCCAGTCAGCTGTGGTCCAGTGGTAAATGTAAGAATAGTTAGCAGAGGGAGATCAGTATTTTCATCTTATTTAATTCAATGCTCGCCAGTTTCTCCGAGTTTCTATATAATATTTGTCTAATGATTCTCTCGGGTATCTCAAATCTGAATAATCCATCTTGTAGACCTATTGAAAGGTAAAACAAAATGTCCTATGGTGACCTCTTCATATGACACCTGTTCAGAGGTTAAAGGTGCAAATGCTTAGCTTAAATATGCTCTTTGCAAGAACACAATCAGCTCTTATTATGGGAACTCATTCTTGATACAAATCAGAATAGCATTAGACAAGATCAAGGTCAGTACTAGCAAAAATCAAGCCTTGGGCATTATTTTTTATTGAAAGAAACTACATATGAAAAGCAAAAAACCATTTAAAGGTGCAACGAGAGATTTCAACATAATCGGGTGTCCTTTAAAAAATTGAAAGTACTGATTTTTGCCCTGATGTAAAGCTTTCCATCAAAAATATCCCCATCTGAAAGGATTAAGCCGAGAAATGTTTTTTTGGTACAAAATTGTTGAAAATTTTTAATTTGGTATAGGAGCAGAATACAAAATCAGGCCTATGTTTTACATGAAATAAGCAAATCCAAATCGCCTTTTCCCTCTTTTACGGACTCTGTAGCGAAATGCACAGAAAGAAATCTATTGAGTGGTTAATCTATATGAAATTACTATTATAACACAATATGGGGTGCCTCAAAATCTCTTGTTGCACCTTAAGGTGCTTGTTCCGATTTATGTCTATTGTGTTCTCTACTAGATAATGAGGGAGAGCCTGGCACTTGGCACATACGCCCCATCAAGTACTGTGGGAAACAAACTTGGGGTTTTGATGGTAGAAGAAGCAATAATGCGCATTTGCAAAGCCTTTTCAATTCCTATGCTAATATGATGGTTAACCATTAATTTGTCAGTCTTTGTATATATTTGGGGAATGAAATGGACTTTGAGTGTTCAAAATTTAGGACGAAATGAGAAAAATATGGCCTTTTCATTATATCAAAATCGATACTACTCGGGAAAAATCAGGAGGGTCCCAAAGACGATCGGAACACGCACCTTTATATGTAAAACTGACCAGCTTTAACCCTAAACCCCTAGGGGGGTAGGTATCTTTATCAGTACTGGTACTAAATACCCCAAAATATGCAAAATTGAGATTTGGTTTTGAGTACTGTACACAAAATCCCACCAATATATTAAACTCGGTAAATATACCCAAAAAATATAAAATATAACCAGTGGAGTGCAAAGTTACTAAAACCTTAACGGTTGACAAGGGTATTTTGTGTGTTCGGTTGGTTAGTACACCAAACACTGTCTGGTATCTTCTGTGTGTGAAAAGAATTTTTAAACCTTTCTTTCTCAAAATAGACGAATTTTCCCAAAACACACAAGTTTCAAAAGGGTCTCATATTAAAGGGTCTAATATTTGGTGATTCTGTACTTTTATGTTTATTAGGGTTTACTAGATATCCATGAGAAACGCTTATTCACAAAATTCAGTTAAGAGGGATATATTAGCAGCGATACCCCCCCCCAGCGATATTGCAAGAGAATCAACAAAAGTGGAAACATGCAATTGTTATTTACAATCAGGGATAAGTCAGTACAATTCCATACAATTGCTGTAATGTAGAAACAAACAACCAAATAGTGAAAAAAAATGAAATATTTGATGAGGAAATTTGTCATAATGTCTCCTGTAAATAGACATACAGCGATGGCATCTCAAAATCTTCACTAAATAGCTGACTGCGGTTTATAACGGTACAGAATAAACAAAGATCAATAATATTTATGTTTGAGGTCAAACTGTATTGACCAATGGTGCACAATATCGCGCTTAAAATCTGGGATATTCACTCGGGAAAGGCTTTTTTGATCTCAAGTCGGAATTTTGATATGCACGTATAGAAATGACCGAATTAGATAAAGGTACTGCCGTGTTTTTAATACACAGATTTCAAACCAACCACTTATGTTTCGCATATCCATGCCAGTAACAAAAATAGCAAAATCTGAAATTTTGATGATTTTTTCGGTGGTTCGATTACAAATCGCTTCTCACCCTTTAATTAATTCAGTTTCCTGTAGTTTCATGTTATGAGCAAATGCTTGTAATCACCGTATCAACCACCGCAGTCCACTGTGCTTATTTTCTGTCCATTTGCAGAAGATCAAAATTTTAAAACTTTGTTACAAAATTTCCGTATCCGAAATTTTTGTTACACATGCATTACTAAAGTTGACTGTTCAATTGCTAAAAAATCTCAATTTTTTTTGAGGTAATTCGGGGAGGGGGGAAGAAGTTGTGGATCACAAATACCCCTTTAAGGTTGAATCCAAATGATCCTCCACAAAAAGGTGATTATGAAAATTTCTTATACGCACTACTCTTTAATTTTCTTAAATAGGAGCCATAAGAAAGCCATTTACTGCCAACTAACTGTGGGGCTTTAATGGAAAACACTATATACTCACATCGTGTGTGATTTTTTGACCAATCTCAAAAATAGATAAAATTCCAGAAATACCCAACTTTAAATTTAACAATTTTTCATGAGGAGGGTCCACATCTAACATATGATTAGAAGTACTGAATATGAAATCTTGTCTCATGTAGAATACTTTTTAATGAATGCTACTGATTAAAAACACTCTACATGAAACATATTTCCAATTCGTGATTTCATGCAAAACCCTCCTAATTACAATTACAACCCCTTAGAAATAATTTTTGTTATTCATATCAAGGAAACAAAATCTTAAGATTCCACATTTGTGTACACCATCCTATGCATTTAAAGGGACATTTACCAATTTCATAGGAAGGGCAAGGGGGAGGGCGGCTTAAAAAAATCACAATTTCAGATGTCACGATTGGTTTAACATGTAAAAGCGAAATCTTGACAAAGAATTCTGAATTTTTTTATATGTTGCCAAGGAATATTTTCTTATTCCAAAACCATTGGAGTTGAAGAATCAAAGCACCCAAATTGGTTTTTTTTTTTTTTTTTTTTTTTTTTTTAATTTTTGCATTATTTTTGGTGAATTGCTATATGAATGAGGCTGGGGCCGCCCACCGCCTGGGAAGGGCCATGCAGGGTTGCACAAAGTACAAGAGCAGCATAATGAGCAGAATTGGGAAATAATGTTATTTTTAATTAAACCAAAGTTTTAAATCCGGTTTCGTCCCGAACGGGGTGGCCGGATATACCTAAACGCAGCAATACTGCTGGTGAGGATTTATTGGAGTAAGATAATTGACCCATGCCCTCCTAACTTGGATGTAAATCACACAGTTTTCTTGTTGGGCCTAGCCTTTGGGCAACCCCGCCACCATGCAAGGCAGCATGTGCTGGATGGCCACCATTAGCTCTCCAGAACTGATGCCCTTGTAGGTAGATCTCCTTTTTCATTCTACCAGGGTAACCACTACCTCCTCATCAGATTTGTTTTGAAACAAAATGGGGGAGTGACGGTGTTAGCCGGCCAACAACTCGACCCTGGGACAGGTATTACTGGTTACCAGGATACCAGTTGCATGCCCTCAAAGGAAACCTGAACCTGAACTCATACAAAAAATGCCAAGTGGATAAAGAGAAAATAGGTAGAAAAGAGAAAAAAATTGCAACACTGGGTTATGAGTTTTGATTGGCTGGTTGCACAGTTATACTAACTAGTGTTTGTTTTATTGCTTTCTCCAAATTTCCCAAGCCCAAGCCATCTCAAGGGATGTTTTCCTTAAGGTGACCCACTGACACCCTTTTTTTTTTCCGACAGTTAAGAATTTGGAAACCTTAACAGAATAAACTTGTACTTTATTCCGTTAAGGGTTTCCGAATTCATAACTGTGTCAGAAAAAAGTGTGTCAGTGGGTCCCTTATGGAAGCACCCAATCTCAAGTGAAGTCAGCCCAAAGTCAGTGAATTCAAAGCAGAACAAAGCCAAGTTATGGAAGCGTATAGATGTCCAGCCCACATAAGCCTTTGTCACCTAAGTTCATCAGTGATTTAGATGTTTTTTTAGATTTCCCATGATGCTTTAAATTCTTCATACCTGAGAAAGTCAGGGGGAAGTTCCAAATATGTACTGCTTTACATATTGTAATCTGATTTTGACTAAACCTGCAAGTGTAATTTACATATTGTAATCTGATTTTGACTAAACCTGCAAGTGTAATTTACATATTGTAATCTGATTTTGACTAAACCTGCAAGTGTAATTTACATATTGTAATCTGAATTTGACTACAACTTGTAGGGTTTAAGAAAAGACTCAAGCTCCCCCCAAAAAAACCTTGCCACGGGGAAGAACGGGCCTATGCAGGATTTTTTTTTTTACGGGGGGTGCAGGTCTTCCAAAAAGTTGACCTTTTTTTTGGAAAAGTGGACCTAACCCCCCTAAAATGGTCCTTTTTTGGACTTTTAACATCTTGCTGCAAAAAAGTGGACTTGCTTGTCATATTTTCTCTAAATTTAGCACCTTTTTATAAAAAAAAAATCAGCAAAAAGTGGACCTTTTTCCCCTTTCATGGAATTTGGGGGGTGCAACCCCCCGCCCCCACCCCTCCTCCCGCACCCCCTGGGGAAGGACCCTGGGAAGGGCATCCTCAAAATGCCTTTATTTCTTCCCAAACTATAGCAGAAATTAGTGCTAGCAATGCAAGTAAAATAGTAGAAGTGACCTTTTTTTATCAAACTGTCATTCTAACTTGTATTTTGACTTCAAAGAGCATAGGCATCAGAAGGGGGGCATAGGGGACCTATTACCCCTATATTTGCAACCCTTCCTACATTCCCATAAAAATTTGCAAGGAGTTGCATAGGACATATGCAAAATATAGGTGCCCACCCTCCTCCCCAAATTTGGATGCCTCTCTTGTTACAAAGAAATTGCAGACAATGTTAAACCGGAGACAAACGTGACATTACTATCTTTCATATAAGAACAAAATCAGTTCATTTAACCACCATTTCTCACAAAATCATTGTTTTCATTAAAAAAATAATTTCTTTGGGAGAATAGCCTTTTTTGTTTAATTCTTTTAACAGATGTAATCTTTGTGTATTTTTAACAGCAACAGTCTAGAGATCCAGTGGCCCTGGATTCCTGGTGGTATAGGCATTTTGATTCACTCTTTTACCTTGCTGTCTTAAGTAAAATAATATTTATAGGGCTGCATAATACTTTTGTATACTGTCAGGATTATCAACAAACTTCATTTTCTAAGAATAAGTTAGTTATGAAAAACTAATTTTTGAAAAGATGCAGACATCTCATCCCTTCCTATGACAACGAATCAACCAAATTGCATCCTTTCCAATCCATAGCCAACCTCTATCATCTACGCTCCACCTTTATACCACTCAAAACATTGTGCCACAAGTTAAATGGAAAATGATTGATGATGCCACAACCTACCTTTTGATTGCCTGATAGCAGGAGGGGCGGCAGCCGATTAAGGATGGTAAATGATCACTTGATTTTGTCCAACTCCACAAATTCCAGCTAAACTCCAGGCCAGGATAAATTAGTCAATTTACGCTAACTGTCAATGTAGGGCTCCACACACACATGCATACATACACAGCGCACAACAAACCGTCCTCGCTTTTAACTTGGATATTCCTGCAGTAATTTTCCCATGGAAATGAATCAAATCGGCAAGAAGGCGTCAACCTGTGTTATGGAGTGTACAATAATGCCTAGCCAGGCTTCTATTCTTACACTTTGCCAACCATACAATAAAGGTAGTGGATTGACTTACTCGGTAGTACTAAGAGAAGGCTCCACATAGCATTGCATTATAGGGGTCATCCATTGGGGGAAACTTGACGGCAAAGGGGATTACTACTTTCCACAGATATCTCCTCTGACATTTACATGACAACTGTTGTTTCACATGACCGCACCATTCTTTGATGTGAAAACTCAAATTGACATACCAATTCAAACATACATTTGAGCAAATAAATTGTAGAATATAATATCACTACAAGCAAATAAGCCCATCCGCAATAAAGCTCACCCCTATGACAGGTGCTATAATGGAAGATTCCCACAGTTCTCTGCTGAGAGCTCAGTGTGATGATCGTTGACAATTGAAATTTGTTTCCAGTCACAATTCTATTACTAGCAACATTGAAGTCAATATTTAGTTTTTGCACAAGTTGTCTACTTTACTCCATAAATATATCCAGCTAGCAAAATAATAGTTAATTTTAATCTAAAAATTGTCAACTGGAAGAAAGAGTGGAAAAATCAGCGCTGTAATGTCAGCAGAAGTTCATTATTACAGAGATACCCCTATCACCATGCCTGACTGGTTCACCATTGTCCCATTGCACTCACCTATACAACCCTTTATACTAATATTTCAGGTTACGGACCCAATCGCACGTTTGCTCTAGCTACAAAAGTTTAAATGTCGTGCAGTGGTAGTAATATTATTTAATAAAAGAACTTGCCTTTGAAACTCAGTCAGGCTTTACAATATACAAAATAGTGAAATTGTATTGCCTCGGGGGGGTGACACCTTCCTTATCAACTCAATATTAATTAATTTCTGGATTACCAAGTTGAAAAATAAGTGCCTAAGAACCAATACCAGAGTGGGTTTTGAACCAATCCACCATAATGCATTGTCAAGTGCCTACATATACTTTTAATGTCAAGTTACTGACGGGATAAAAGGAACCAATCACTAAGCTTAGAGGACCACAAAACATTTCAAGATCATGATTAAAAATTCCCTAAGTACTAACACTTTCGGGGCGAAAATGAGTGTAAAGTCTGGTTTTTATATGTTAAGAATACGATTTTGGTTGGGACACATGACCCTATTGAAGTGACATTTCCCAAACTTGGTGCATTGTGGGATTGACTCATTAACCATCGGACGCAATTTACTAAGAGTGGTATGTGGATGAAGGTTTCTACAGTGCAGACTTGGACAGCATTATAATAATTTGGGGGGGGGGGGGGGGTTGGAAAAGTTGGAACCTTGGATATAAACTTTTTTTACCATACCTTTGGGTGGTCACTTTTTATTTCTTTTTTAGGGTCTAAAATTGGTTGATCTCCTTGAAGTCGTAAGAAAAACCAACTAATGAATCTGCATGACCTCATAAGTGTAGCAGGAATTTGGAAGGGGGGGGGGGGGTGTTGTTTTGTTGTGTTAAAAAATGCTAATTTGCTAACAAATTAATGAAATGTACATCAATATCGGATGTGGAAATTGGAGGTAAAACAACTGTCATAACAAAGCCTTTTATACAGCCTTTGCTTTTTTCTTGGCATGGCTCTTTTACTTACAAACTGACTGCCCAAGGCACCATGGTAGGAGAATTACACACCATTGGGCTCGAAGTGCAAAATGTCAAGGGGCGAAATAAGTTGTTTTCAAGGGACAACCGCGCTTTCTAATATTACTGCAACTACAAGTAGTCCCGGGCAGGGGGGCGGCGTCCAGGATTTGGATAAAATATAGGAGGGGCGAGAAACATCGAGCCACAGCGGGGGGGGCAAACAGTACAAAATCAACTCATTTGGTTTAAAAACCCCTAATTTTTGCACAATTTATTCATTAAAACCCCTTTGTTTTTCTAAATTTTTGAAACTCTCAGGGGGGGCGGCCACCCCTCCCTGCCACCCCCCTGGCGCCGCCCTGCCCATCCCGGTTCTGACATCTAAGTGAAAGGGGTGCCCATCTTTCTTTGTAGGAGGATCACAACACCTCTCTAGCTTGCAATCTGTTACCTTCGCAAGTGCCCATTTATACACCTGGTTGAGAGAAAAATTGAGTGTAAAGTGCCTTACTCAAGGAACATTCATATGCGCCACAGCGGGGCTCAAAAATAAACTCCACAAACCTTTGGTGTGTTGCTCAGTCCCTTTAGCCCACCAGACCACTCAAATAACTAGATTCTGTGCAACAGCATATCTACCGAGATGAAAACTCTTAAAATTTGCTCAGGATCTTGAGGTCAGGGTATGCGTAAGCCGTTTTTTTTTTTTATTATTATTTCGGTTTAGTATAATAAATGAGACTTCAAACAGCGTGATTAATTTTTTTCTACCTATTTACATATTTAATGTGAACTCTTACCAGTTGATTATTACATCTTGTTGAAACGAGTATTACTTCTCATTGTTAGTACAAAAACGTGGTATACTTAAACTATGTTGCATGTATCTATTGTATCTTGCCATTTACATTGGTTTAGGCTCTTGTACCTTTATTTTATATTCTTTTATGCGCCTGTTAAAAATGACTTACTCAGTTACATCAACTTGTCATTGCCAACTATTGCACTCTGTATTGTTTTGTCTCCTCTGCTTTTGTTTTGTCCTGTACTCTGCGCATGTTTTCGTTTACGTGTCTTGCACATGTATGTTCTTTGTCTTATAACTTAAGAATAATAAGGGTGGCCAATTACTTCGAGCTTTGCTCGCTGTGGTACCCCACCCGCTATAATATTTTTTTACACTTTGTATGTATGATCCAATGGTGAAATAAAATGAACTGAAACGGAAACTGAATTCAAACATTCATTTTGGAGTGAGGAGGGAACTGAGAAGAGAAGCTCATCAAAAGGTAATCTATTTCATATTAATTTTAAATATAAGGATTTTCTTGATAGAAATCAAAAGAAGCAGCAATAGCACAAATCACACAATTGGACCCCTTTTTTTTATAGATTCCAATTCTAAAAAGCTGTATGACAACTAGGTCAGTGTCACTACACAGCCACTGTGTCTGTTTTAATTAACTAAAAGATAAAGTGTTAGCCATAGATAATCTATAATGTTGAACAACCATATTATAATTAAAGTAGGGATCCCAAGTCTATATGGCCTATTGTACAGGTAGGCAATTTTTCAACAAGATGTTGGTCCCATTTTTATTACTATTAATTTAAAAGTGAAGTTTTTTTTTAATTTTATTAATTGTTCATTTAGTTTTTTTAATTAAAAAAAATCAAAATAATCATATTCTCGGAGATCACACAACTAAATGCATTTCTGTTTAACTTTTTAAAAAAAACACTGTATATATATATCTTTGAAAAAAGCTTATCCCCAAAAATTCAGTGCGATTCTGATGTGTGATATGAGCAATTCGTTTACACACTCGTAGTTATAACCACATAGGCCACTTTGTTGGAATTTGTCTATTAATACAATTTTAGGCATATTTAAAATTTATTCATAATAGTTTCTCATAGCAGTGGCCTCTGAAAAGTGAGGAGGGAGAGCATTTTTTTTCATTACTATATGACAATAACATGTGGTCGTTTTCCCTGAAAATTGATATTACTACCAACTTTCAGTAGCATAAGGAAAAAAAATGGCGAAACCTTTTTATTTTAAATTTATGAGGAATAGACCACTAGAGGTCTCTAAAATCACATGAAAGTGACAATAATTGATTAATAACATAATTATGCCTATCATTTTCTTTTATTACTAAATGACACTAAAATGTGGCTGTTTTCACTGAAATTGGTATTACCACCAACTTTCAGCAGCATCAGAAAAAAATGGCAACCTTTTTATTTTATGAGGAATAGACCCCCTAGAGGTCTAAAATCACATGAAAGGGACTAGTTTAATAACAGGATTAGGCCTATCATCCATCAAAATTTGCAGGATTGAAAACATATTGAATTTAAGAGAATTGAAAAATTAAAAAAAAAAGTTTGACCTTATCCCAAAAAGTGATATTTTTGTTTGTATGCAGCCTAATCAAATTTCTTTTAGAGATGATCAAATCAGATTAAGCATACATATAACAAAGCTAAGGGGTTAGATATATACAAAATTGAGGAATGAGACTGTGGATCACAAAATGCCAAAGTAAACAAAAACTTATTTGACAAACTGAACTTGAATGGTCCACTGGTTGATTAACTAGCAGATTCGTCAAACATATCGCAAGAAACCCAACATTATTGAAGTCCTTCCAGAGCGAAAACAAGTCACATCCACTACCAAGGATGATTCTGTAAAATTCCTATGCAGTATATGCTCACCGAATTGCGCGGTGGTAATATCACGGCACACGGCTCGAGGATATTACCTCTATTCCACAGCTTTCATACAGGTCACTCAAGGCCAGACCAAATAATACAAAATGTAAACACACTGCCATAGCAGATCAATATCTACCTCAAAAAGCTGTTATGGTTAGCGCTGAAGCCTAGCAATGCACTTAAACTTGAAATAATAAGCACAGCAGTAACTTATCCTTGTTTCATATACTTGATGAATGACCGAGATGTAATTGTCACTGCTCTACTTAGGACATATGGATTTCAGGATTGATTATCTGTATGATGGTCAGTTTTGTAAATCTGTTCAATGGCTGTTGTATAAGGGATTCTAAGATGATGATGACCATATCCTTAATTGTTTTTCTCAAGGTTCTCCAAAATTGATTTGTACTGTGGTTCTCTTACAAACTTGTTATTCCCTGGAGCTCAGGTGATAGCTGTACTCTTTTTTTTCTTAAAAGTTTTTCCATTATTTTCCATGTAGAGTAAAGGTGTTAAGGTAGGTTATCTGCTCGTATGTACCCCAGAATATCACTATAAAATCAGATTTTCTCAAAACCAAATTCATTTGAAACATGGGTCAGGTTAAAGAATAATCTTCAATACACTTTTTTTCAAATTTCAGTTTCTAGTTTCATTTTGTTTCTAATTTAACCAATAACATGATTAACTTTGTGAATAAGAATTACTTCTAGCCAAGAGGGAAGGCCCCATGGTATCCAAATTTTACGAAGTACGTTGTTAAAGACAAAATATTGAAATTCTCTTACTGGATTTTGTTAAAGGTGCAACGATAAATTGTGAGGCACCCAAATATTTTTGTCATAATAGTAATTTCATATAAATTAGACAAATCAATGAAAGATTTATTACCTGTATTTTGCTACAGAAAATGTCTTGAAAGAGAGAAAAGGCAATTTTGTTTTGCTTACAATTCAATTAAAAACATAGCTGAATTTTGTATTTGCTCCTACAGACTGTCCCAATAAAAACTATACAATAAACTAAAATTATTAAAAAAATATAAGTATGATTTTTGCCATATATTTTGACTTATTTGTTAGAAAAGATCTAAGCAAATCCTCGCTTTTATTCCATCCAATTGATGGAGCCTAAGGGAAGATATTGTCAGTTCGACACAAAATGATAAAAATACCCACTGTGGCCAGTTTAACCTGAAGGTTCAAGAAACTAAAGGTATAATGGGTAGCATCATTGTGGGATAAACCCTTTTCAAACAAAAGAATATTGTACAGATCGGAGTGAAGTATTGTCATGCATTGAACTAATCCAATAATTATTTTTCAGTGAAAACACCAGAAATTTTATGTTGTGGGTAAATGAGGGACTTCTTACAGGGACAATAATCATGAAATTCATGGGGAAATGTGGAAATTGAATGATGAAAAATAAATGCAACAGTCTACAAGTCTGTTGAGAGACAAAGTGTGGGCAAACACTTAATGTGGAGGACAATTTACCCTTCCCCCTATTCCCCCTGCCTCCAAGATGCCAGGGAGGAATATGATGAGCAGTGTTCAACAAAGAAACATTAAAGGAGAGGATGGTTGTCGTTCAAAGGTCTCAGTTTACTTTCAACAAGGGTGTTTTTTTGGTTAACCTTATGCTGAAACCTGGAGTAAAGCTGAGGAACAACAAACATATGGAATGGAATTTCCCAATACTACAGTTATTTATTAGAATTGCGGCAGTATAAAGTTATAAAATATGTTATATCACAAGAAGCAGCACTTATGGCTGAAGGGTGATTTTCAGGCAACTTTGTTGGATCAGTAGAGGTCGAAAAAAACTGGCCCAACAGGTTTTTAAACTGCCCAGATAATTAGCCATAACTCCTGAACCAGACCCCCCCCAAATTACACCAACTAAAAATTTCTCATGAAAAGCTGAAAAACTCCTAAAAAGAATCAGTAAAACACTCCAGTTGAGATGAACTTAAATTTTTGGCAAAAAAATTTACCTTTGATTGTATAGTTTTTTTGGGGACAGTCTGTATATGCCAAATTAGATTCACAATTGTTGTACAAAAGAATATTTCTTCAGCTTAATCCTTTCAAAGGGGAATAGTTTTGGATGGAAAGCTTTGCATCAGGGCAGAAATCAGTACTTTGATGGTTTTTTTTAGGGACAACAAGAAATGTTAACTTGTTGCACCTTTAATAAAGTGTTTAATTTTTGAGAATTTCTATTTATACAGATCAGTAAGCCGGGAGCTCACAAAAATAATTGTCAAATATTTGACACAATTTGGATCAATTTTGAATCAAAATTTGATCATTTTGATACCAGAATTAGTTGGCAAATATCTTGGTGGGCTCTCTGCTATCAAAATGACTAATTTGTTTTAAGTGTATGTGCCAAACACTCAAACAAGTTTAAAGGGATGACATTGTGTTAAAGCAATAATAGCACATTTTTTTGAAGAGCACCCCCGATTTTTCAAAAATTTTGAGATTTTTACACGGTTAGTAAACTATACCTGTGAATGGTTAAGCTCAAAAATGTCTATGTGTCGCAAACGAAGGAATTTTGTAACTAGAATAATTAATATCAGAGATCTCCGATAATAATTAAACAGCTGCTGGGAATGGCCTTCCAATATGAAATAGCACCATGTACATGTCTACGCTCATTTATTAGTTGTTTTATTAGTTCAGGCAAGTCAAGTTAGAGGTAATTTTCTTGACGTGGCACTATTTCATCATGGACGGACATAAACTAAGCACTTCCAGCTCTGCCGTTAAGTACAATTTGGGATCCCAATTCTAATTACAAAATCGCTTATTTTATGATAAATACATATTTTTTAACATTCTCGTTCACAGGTGTAGTTTCGTAGACAATTACCAACATAACTGTGCAAAAATATCAAATTTTGAATATTGGGGGCGCTCTTCAAAAAACGTGCTGTTATTGCTTTAGAGTGGATTAATAAGCCATGGAATCTTAAAGGGGATGACCCGATTTAAGTCTATAAATTGTTATCTTGATAGAATGGCCTTCACCCCAAAACCCCATCTGTAAAGTTATGTTCCAATATTTCAATCCGTTTTAAAGTGAGAGCTAAAAATGTGATTATCCACAAAGAGTACTTTGTAAAATTAATATTGATTGACCAAAATGGTCGTTCATAACATCAAAATTTTGATATCTGAAGAAAGAGACTATTTTTCTCATTTACTCTGTGAAATCTTAGGGCTAAAGGATGTTTGGTTTGGATATTATGAGCGAAAATGTGGCCTATTTTGGTCGACCAATATTCACTTTACACAGAACTCTATGGGGATTACAAAATCACATTTTTAACTCTCACATCAAAACAGGTTGAAATATCGGTGCAAAACACTACAGATGGGGTTTTGGGGTGAAAGCCATTCTATCAAGATGGAAAACTATTATACTTAAATCGGGTCAGCCCCCTTTAATTATGCAAATTAGTTATCAATAACAATAATACTACTTATTAATATGCACAAAATCTGACATTTAAAATATGCTGCAGCACCACTACCACATCATATTAACAATATATGCATCATTTTTGGACATTCATAGTTTTGTAGTTTTTTGGTCTGCAAACAGCAGCAACCTTTGTGACACTGCCAACAAACATACCACCAAAATGCCACACCAAATTCAACTGGAAATTCTGCAATACTTTCTGAATCATGAACAAAAAGGCCCTATAATCATGAAATGTACCTTTATATAGTTTCATATTTTTTTTCATGGGAAAAAAGGCTAGTCTTGGCAATCATAGGTGATATATACATTTCATTTGGTGTAATGTTCCCTGTATATAATACAATACACATTACATTTTGAATTTCTTACAATGTTTGTTTCCCCTTAAAGAGACACTGGCACAATTGAAAAATATTGCGCCCTTAAGATTTTTCAAAATCGATATTTTTGCATGGTTGTAAGGCTTTTATATACAAAAGCCCTCACCGAAATGATTAAGACCAAATCAGCTTCCTTATGGGTAAACAAACGATTTTATAATTTAACGGCGACGTTAAATTCAGCAGACGACGAAAATGGCGTTTAACACAAGAACACGCACGCCATATACATGTTTCCCACGCTATGCACACTGTTTGATCGGTGTATAACCTTTGTGGTTTTAATATCAGTGAGTACGAGTCAAAAATATTCATGTAATTTGTTGATTAAAGTTATGGAAAACTTAAAAGTTGGCCTACAAATTATAGTCCAATAATTTTATGATTTGACCCCACACAAATTGCAACAGAAACAATTTTGGTGTTTATATACTGTGAAATAGTCCAAAAATAATATATTAAAAGTCTACCAAAATCAACCTAGTGGAACATGTAGAAATAAGGGGGCAACGTTTGTACAGGGGTAAAAAATTAGAATTGTTCGAATTGATTTAAATAATGTACCAATTTATTGGGCTACTCCTAAGGTTTAAAAAAAGGTATAGTTTGCCCTATTTACGGGTTATAGTTTTTGTACAATAGGCTCATAACAGTTCAAGGTCATCCTGGGTTCAAGGTCATTTTGATCGGAATGGTTGTAAACTGTTAAATTTGTCCCACTAGATAAGTAAATGTAAATAGATTCTTTGTTTGAACTTTTTATATAAGAATTACAGAGCTATGACTAGTGACCGCCCATAGACCCTGTAGCCCCAGTCACATTTTGCATTCCAATTATGCAACAAATATTATAGATGGTGCAACCAGTATATTTTCGGGTTCTGTACTATTAGACGAACAATTTGACACCATTTTTATAACGAACGGATATATCTGAAAATTTACCCCCATTGTGACCTTGACCCTATTTTGACTCATAACTATTGAACTACAACCTGCAGATATGGCAAACTATACCTTTTTTTAATCCTGGAAATGTAACGAACACGTTGGCATACTTTTCGACGCGTTTTGATACTTTTCATATTTTGACCCCTGTATAAACCTTACCCCCTTAAAAATATATGTTCCACTCCTTTGATTTTAGTAGATTTTGATATGTTGTTTTTAAAGGTATTCCCAATACAATTCTTTTGGAATTGATTCTGTTGCAATTAGTGTTGGGTTAAGGCAGCATTCATTCTATTTTGACTGGCCTATTACCTGGATGTCTTTATCCTCATATCAATGTCCCTGTTTTGGGGTATGTTATTTTTATGTGTAAAATATATCTCTGTTCTTCCAATGGCCTAGACTATCATTTGAGAGCAAATTGAAGAAAAAGAAAGAAATTTCATATTTTGTGAAAAGTGCAGTGCCGCTTTAAACACTCTGCATGGGCCATGCAGACTACTGTATCACCCAGACTCCCATTTTTTCTTGTATATTTCAAAATTATGACCATGACCATATTTGGAATCAAATCAAAATAAGTCCAAACAAGCAGTCTTAGGTCAGCGGTTTTAAGTCTCAAACATTGACTTTGTTATAACCTCCACAGAATCTACCAGGTTTGAAAGGGTTAAGCTTTACCACTGGCTCCACTGTCTGTATGAAAAGGAGGTATAGTGTTCTTCCCACAATGCAATTCTTCATAATAAATTTTTCACTGGTTGTAACATGAGTTTGTAATAAACAGAACACATCCAATCTTGCAATTTAAGTACTTTTTGTCACTATAAACTCATATGACAACCAGCCCCGGCAACCAGTGCAAATATTGCATTGAAAGAAATGCATTGTGGGAAGAACACTATACCTCTTGTCTGCATGAGCATTGCTCTTGGAGTGATGTTACATGCTTTTGTATTTTGTTATGTCGCTGGCAGTCCCGAAAAAGACACATTTTATTCACAGCCACAACAGTTCACTAAGAACTCCCCTATGCATTTCTTTTGAGTGATCCTTGTCAGGGGTAAACTTATTTTCAGCACTTATTTTTTTAATGACTTAGAGCATCCACTCTCTTACGCGGGGACCTGATCCACAATGTTCTCCCCCTACTTTACCCCCATCAAATTGAAATTTTTTTTTAACAGAAGAATGTTTAATATTTTTCTGGAAAGAATTTAGTATCTGCCACCCCTGTGAATTTGGCAGCTTCAACGGAATAAACTGCATGTTGAAGTATTGTGGTGGCAGAATACTGAATTCATACCATTTTTTTCTCATTCCCTCAGTGAAATTTAAAGCCCCAAAATGGTTTTCTTTTTATGTTATGAAAAAAATAAATGTAGTTGACATAACCCATGTCCTGTTGGTCATTTGGTACATCTTACGATCCAAATGGCTGACTGATTTAACTCCATGTAATCATGTGTTTGTGATATGCTTCCACAAGAGGGATAAAACATCATGAACAATCCCCCCCCCCCACCCCCCCCCCCCCAACCACAGACTGATCGGGTCCCCACTTTCAAATGTCCCCCTCCCCCCTCATCACTGTTTGATTTAGTAAGGACCTAAGTGCCATGCCTTGTAAAAGAAAATCTTACTAGATTTCTAGTTAAATTTGGCTGGAAAATCTTTTAAATTTGACCGGGTCAAGTTAAACTTTTCCAGTCAAATTGAACTAGAGATCTTCTAAGATCACATTTTTACTTGGCACCTATTTTGGAAGTAGTATGCAATTCCCTGGCCCGTCCTGAATATGCACCTTAACCCCCGCAATTCGATCACCTTTATTTCAGTAGCTCCGATTGGCCGCATTAGGGAGAGTCGGGGTACTGCCGAACGCGTAATCCTGAACGCAGCGATTTCGCTATATTGCGCAAGGAGGGAGAACCGGTTACTACCCTATGGTGTTAGCTGCCTTTGGACTTGATTCAAGTGTAAACTGACCAAAATGGAACTCGTACTTCTCGCGAAAAGTACAAAACACTTTTTAGTGAAATGACATTCATAACAGAGTATTTCTGGATTAAATATCACATAAGAATAGAGAGAAAAGGGGTTTAAGAGTTTAACAGGACTAGGGTTCCTTCACAATTAAAATCAGGTCAACAGGGGCACGTCCATGACAAGTTATGAAAGGACGAGATTACAAACTTCACCTGGTTTGGGGTACTCCCTAACTACCCTTTTCCATGGCAACCCATATACGTGTGCCCATCTCATGTACAGATTTTGAAACTCTCATCGCGCGTTTCATCTACATTATTATCATAACTTTTATGTTGCAAAAGAAACAAAATTATTTTGTCTCCAAGTGCTGCCTTGAAAAAACACGTTCGTTCATAGCCCGTAAGGTGTCGGGTAATCCCGACCGACGCCATTTTTTTTTGTTTTGATCATAACTTCTTTTCTAATAGGTTTGAGTTAAGAAAAACATGTGTCTAGTTAGAATTTTGCTTACACTTTTTAATGATATGGTTATCTTTATCAAACCTTGTTTTACCATGGACTTATTGGCTTCACTCGAATGGTGTTCGGCATTACCCTACTTACCCCTACAGAGATAAATCATGATATTACCCTGAGTAACCAATCAAAAAGACCTTCTAAATATCTGTCTTATCCTTCACTTTTGTTAACCATATCTTGTTGGCTAAATTTTGTCATATAAATCCTATGTATAACCAACAATAAGCTGAAATACCTCATGGGGTTCAGAATTATTTGCAATACAATAGACTGACATTGTGATCATTTTGATCATGGTTCAGGACCGAAAAGTGTGATCCAGTTGACATAATTATATCATAAATATTATATATAAATTAAATAGATAAAATACATACTTTTTGGCCTTATTCCAACAACAGTGAACCTTTTTGCCGGGAAGAAGGGTTGGAGGCAATTTGGCAGAAGCAAATACCTTAACAAAATTTCAACATTTTTTCTTGGCATATTTAGACCTGGTACCTTCCCTTCCCCTGGTTTACAAAAGGTTATCAAATACATGCCCTGGATTGTCTTGATACTGAGGAATTCTAACATTTTGTTTGTTGTTCTTATTCTGTGAGTCAATAACTCTCTGCAAGTGATTTTGTAAGATTCATGATTTAAGTGAACCACACCACTCACATACACCCACACAACAAGCAACACCCAACCACATAACACACATGCATGCCACACATGCACACACATACACACACCCTCACACACACAACAAACACAACCACAAACACATGCAATTATAAAGCACACAAATAGAAAAAAAAAGGAATAATTAAAACGCACCATGCTCGAGCATTCGATGAATTCAAACATGATACAATGAACCCCAGTTTGGGGGTTAGGGTTAAAGTGTCAGCATGTTGCCGTGAAGGCCTAAATCCCTCGCGTCCCCCTCTTGCTTCTCTCTCCCTCTTCTCCCCATTCTTTTTCTCACCTTTCGCCTCCTTTTACCGTTCTCTCCTCTCTCTGCGTCCCTCCTCTGTTTCTTCTCTCTATGTCTTCTTCTATCGCTTCACTCTGCTTCCTCTCCTTCCTCTTTTCCCTTCTATCTCTTTTCCCCCTTTTCCTGTCTCTTTCTACTTTTTCCTTTGTTTCTCCTCTTCTTCTCAATCCCCCTCCCCGGTTTATTTTCTTCATCTTTCCCCCTTCATTGCTTTTTTTTTCGGGGGAGCAAGTCCTCCCCAATAGTGGAAGGGTTGTCCGACCTCCACTGGTCTGTCAAAAGCTGATAGCGTTTAATGCTGACTCAGAGATTCCCTAGGAGGGCGCCCCTCAATTTCCAAAAAATCGTGTTTTTTGCATGTACACAATGCTTTTCCATATACTGATCACTGTGTGATTACTAAGCTTAAAGTCGAGTCCTTTCATATAGAACATCACAACTTCGTTTTTAAATTCCGGATCCGGAATTTTTGTATACACGTATCCTATGGACGTAATACTACACCTAAATGTTTTTACTCTGCACAAACGAAAAACCGATCACTCACAATTCGGACTTGTGCATTTGTGAGTTACTATCTTTAGTCTAGTGACTAGTTTTTCATTATTACAACAAAAAAAATAATAATTTCGAATCTCTGATCCCACTTTAACTGCAGTCGAACATGTGTGCCACATACCGTAATGTGCCTTCAATAGAAACATCTTAGATAGCGGGTCAGCCGCTTTTTGTTGGCAGTAGAAACACGCACCAACTCTGCACTCAAATAATGTAAAATCTATATATTTTAATCAGGCTACATTGAACCGTATGGTGGATGGACTATAGAGTGTGTGCCAATTCGGTCATTTAGGGCACTGCGGTTTCTCACACTGATTTGATTTGGTGCCCCTAATAAGACAACTACCCATGCCACAGCACACAGGTTAAGCGAGGAAATTACATAATTGGTCCCTATAATGTAACCGCTCTACTAAGAGATTGGATGTGGGAATAAATTGCTGCTTTAGTATGACTTACTGCTACAAGAGCCAGTGAAAATTTATGTTGAGAAAAAATTACAATACAACTTAAAGGTGCAACGAGCGACTTTTCGGGGCACACATAGTTGTGTAATGTATTTGTTATATAGAAAAGACCCCCAATAGATTTGTCGACGTGTCTTTGGTCAGAAATGCCTTGAAAGTGAAGACTAAGGTGATTTTCATTTGCTTAATTTCAATATAAAACATAGTGAAATTTAATATTTGCTCCTATATGAATTCGAAATTCACAATTTTTTTATATAGATTCATCTGATATGTGACCCGATACCATGCTTGCAGAGGTGAAAAAATCAATGAGGTGACAGGGACTTCTGTAATCATGTTATTATGAGAGCAATGCTAATGGCATGAAAAATTACACTATAGTGCGTTTCTGTACATGAATGAAATTGTATTTAGTGGCAGGTGAGTATGTTAAATGACGGAGTGTCCTCCAAGATATCCGGTGTGGCACGGGCCATTTGAATTCTTTCAATTTCACTGTGAGAACTTGGTTGACCCCTCTCCGACCTATTGGAATAGTGGCAAAACTCCAGGGGGACAAATGATCAATGCGAATCGATTATACCAAAGAAATATTTTCAGCTTAATCCTTTCACATTGGACATTTTTGATAAAAAAAGCTTTACTTGGTGACCAAAATCAGAATTTTCATATTTTTTTAAGCGACACCTGTTTGTGAAATCTCTCGTGCAACCTTTAAAATATTTTGTATAAGTTTTACATTTTTGGTTCATTAGTGGTCAAACTAAACACTGATTTAAAACAAAAAGCTTTAGAAGACAACAATGAAAACTTAAAACTGACACAATATGAACAAACAAAATCATTTTATTTATTTGCTGCAATATTTCCAACACTTGTATACTGACACAAACAGTAATTGAAGAAACCTGCTTACTCAAAGCCACATGTCATTTTGATGGAGACATTTGCAATTGAAACAGATTGAAACTTAATGTCATTCCCAATTGTATTATGTTAGGACACTTGACAGCTGAATTTACCATCGCTATCACGCCTACACATCAATTTGCTCAACACTAATTTCGCTGAATGTCTAGAGTACTGTGAGGCCCATGTTTCTCTCTACATATTTTATATGCTGGTCTTTTGTTATAGGGATATTAAAGGCTGACTCAGAGATTTCAAAATATAATATTTTTGTGAAGAAATTAAATATAGACAACTAGAAATAAAGATAGTAACCTAAATGCTTAATTCCAAAGTCAGAGATGAATCGGATGTTTTGTTTTCATGCAGTAAACATTTATGCATAGTATAACAGTGCCATAGGATACCGTGTATAACAAAATTTCCGGATCCGGAATTTTATAACAAAGTTGTGATTTTCTAGATGAAGGACTTCGATTTGAGCTTAGTTGTTTCACACAGTGATTATTATATGGACAAGCATTATGTATATGCAAAAAACACGATTTGTAAATTGAGTGCGCCTCATCGGGAAATCTCTGAGTCAGCCTTTAAGTAAAGTGTTGTAGCCAATGACATTGTTGTAAATTTGATTATCTTGCCTCATTCCGATTAATTGACCATGACTTTTATATCATGAATTTTTGAACATCATAAAGGGAAATATATTAGTTATACATTTATTGTGATTCTGTAATCATATCTTGTAATGAAATGCCTTTACTGGTAAGACTTTTATCAAATTTGTAACCACGTTTGGCAGTATGGATGGGTTACCTAAGGCAGACAAATGGAATGACATGGGCAGTATTGCCTTGTGGTGACCCATATCAACCAAGTTTGGTTGGATTGGCTATTATAGAAAGGAAGTTATATATTTCTCTCACCCTATGATCAGACCTAGGGAGCACCCACATGGACTGAATGAGGTTTAGTAGAATGAGTGTGATGGCTTATGAACAAGGAAGGAAGAGCTATATTACAGTAAAGTATGTCATTTTTTGTGGAGGGGGGGAGGGGGTGGTAGAAGTAATTCACTCCAAGTTAGCAAACACTCACACCGCAATACAGCAACAGCAACATTGCACATAGTCAGCGGCAACACTTGCACTCTCTACCAATGACCTATATAAATTTAGACCCAAAATCGAGTGCCCAAAAGTATTACTGTAAAAGTGATAATTTTCGCGCGGTAATTTTTTTCGCGGTTCTGTAATTTTTAACATTTTTGCTTGTTTTTTAAATCGCTCTTTTCAGCTATCTTACATTGACTCACACACAACGACATTTTCGCGAGTTTTTTATTTCCGCGCTAGCTCAGCAGTGCGCGAAAAGCTGCGAAATTTATGTAGCGCGAATATTCCACTTTTACTTATAAGAAGCATGACAAACTTCATTATCTAGTTTTGGCACCACTATATTTGGTTACCGTAGTGTCGTTATTTGGAAAAGTCATTATTATATGGATGATAACAACCGCAAGTATTTTATGTTTGAAACCTTTCGCGAGTGAAAAAAACCACGATGCCACATGCTACACTATGACTCAGATATCTTTCCTAAGCAAAATTAAAGCCACTCTCCAGCGGATTTCCTTCAAAATACAAAAATGCGGCCCCCTAGTTGTACCATCAAATCATTTGTTTGTTTTTGCACTGTTATATTGGAAATGGTTGTACTTAGTGAAGACCAAGACCACCCCCTGTAAGCTTAACTTAACACCGGGTGATTTGTCCAATAATGATGATTTTTATGCATTTGTTTACTGGCACAATTTTGGTCCAGTGGATACGATGACCTCTCGTGATCTGAAGTTGTGGGTTCGAGTCCCACTGCGGCCATGTGTTGTGCCCTTGGGCAATGCACTTTCCTCACTTGGTCTATCGCCACCCAGGAGCTGCATGGGGCGCGTTAGTGGAATACACAATCTAAGTGCTGATAGGTAGTGCGCTAGTTGGCCTGGCAAGCAAACTTAATGAAGCGACGTGGATTTCTGATGATTTTCCTCGAGGCAGCATAATAATAATGAATGGCCAGTAGGCGCTTGTATCCCTCTGTAAGAAGCTCATATAAATCCCGTATTTTATTATTATTAATAAAAATCGGATTCGACTTTTATTAGTAAACAAAACAGTCGAAATGGATCTTGAAGACTGCTTAAAATGCTTTGGTGTCCTGTTTTTCACAAAGAAGAGTAATATACATGCAGTGTTTGCGCACAATCACTATGCATGCTGGGTGTGAAGACATCGGTTACGGGATTGGGCTATTCTACTCCACACGATTTTCGCTCTTCTTCCTTTGATAGTTCATGCCTCTCTACACCTAACCTAAATTTTTTGAGTTTAATACAATAACTATGTGTGCTGTAACCAAAAATAACCCTGTCCCAAATCGAAACATCATTCTCTTTGGTATTGTATAGGGGCATTTGCTAAATCAGAAATCAAAGAAAAATCATCAAAAAATCAGATTTTTCATGTTTAAGTGATTAGACGTAGGGAGGGAGGATGAGGGAGGTTGATGAAAAGGTGGTGTCTGTAACCAGTATACATACATTAAAATCCCTAAGTCTTACAATACCTTACCACAACCTCATATTTTTTTGCTGTTTTCTATTCTGCTTTCTTTTCTTACTTTGAAGAAAATAAAATATAACTATGACTATATGTAAATTCATTCAGGAAAGTGTTCTCCTCCATTGGTGACAAAAATGGCTTCATGGGCCCCAATTTAGAGTAACACTTTCCTGACTTAATTTTACTTGATTTGGGCATATTGCCCGCTCATTCATTTTGATGAAACCATGGTAAAATGAGGATTTTTTATTAAAATGTGATAAAACTATATATATTAAAATAAATAAAATTCAGATATTTTAGTCATCACTGTCTGTACGGACACTACTTTACTGCAACACATCGAATGTAATTCCTATCTTCAAACACTGCTGATTTCTTCTTTCCTTCGCTTTCAATTTTTCATTTGGGGGGAAAAAATACCACATTTCGAGGGTGACAATCAGAAAGCCTTACTCAAAATACTGCTTTTGAGAAAGGTGATGTTTATATTTTCTACTAAGCACATCTTTCTTACTCAAATGTTAAACATCTTCATAAAGCTCATATATGGTACCTGTAAGCAACATTATATAAACTTTAGTAACAAAGAAACAATTTTAATTATTGAACAGCAGAATTAAAGACTTCTTATAGTTTCTTTTAATGCTGAGTTTAACGTCCTTCTGATGGTAACTGAAAACGGTAATCTGTGAGTACATCTTCAATCATTCTTGATTGACCCATTGTTTCAATCAGATGTTAGCATGTATCCCTTTGGATGTGTTTAAAAGAAATCATCAATATAGTTGGATAAGAGCCTAAAAAAGCTGTTGAAATTCTGGCAATTGTGCACGCTAACGACGCTCAACTCATTGTTTGGCCCAATACATTAACCATCTAAGAAGGTCGTAACTCAGACTTAAGGCTTTCTGTTAGTTAAAAAAGTGGCACCATTGAGATATGGGTGAAGTGTTTTTTGCTTATAGGCAATGGCAAGTAAAAAATACTTGAGTTTAATGGCTTCATGGTGTTCAGAATCTGTAGGTGTTACCAATTTTTTTGGACGCACAAAACCCTCAAAATCAACCAAAAGTGAGTTTACTCTTCGGTTTTGTCACCCTCGAGTTATGGATTTTAAAAAACAATTGATTAAAAGTTGCATTCCATGGCTGGTATTCTGAAAGGGAGACTAACTTTAGACCCTGGCTTAACCACGGTTAGTCCTAAACAGTGGGACCTTTTTCCTTTCAAAATACTTGTGGAAAGTTAAATGTACGGTTGAGAAAATTCCTCCTGGCATGGGTGGTAAAAGGTCCCCACTTGTAGAACTAACCCTGGTTTAACCAGGTCTAAGTTAGTCTCCCTTTCAGAATACCAGCCCATGTTCTAGCTTTTTCTATTTTATACATGGTTCACTACTTTATCCCGAGATAATATTCAAAAATTTCAGACAATGACCTTGCATTTTGGTGTTGAACGAAAGCTTGCGTCTTTGTTGCTAAATAGCCAATGTGCTGTAATATTTGTCCTTTATAAACAGAAATAGACAAGTCAAATTTCTTGCAGAAATTACCAAATTAGTACGTCAGATTGGGCAACTGCAATACAATAGTTGGAGTAATAATTATTGGCCAAGTTACTAGGTCTCCCTCTTCCCCGCCAAAAGGCACACCACTGTGTTGCACGTAGATGCACTTCACGCAACAAGCAACAAGCGCGTACGCCATGGCCAAGAAATTATTACTACTCCACTATTAAGGCTAACGATTCAGATGATGCAAAATATCAACTTTTTAAAGTGGGGATAAGGCTGTAGATCACAAAAATCCCCCTTTATTATCTTTGCCAACCTCACTCGATCTTACCTGATAAGCCATCTGAGGCTAAAAGTAGGACATTCATCCACTTCAATCCTCTTATAGTGAGAAGCCACCCCATGGCTTTTCCTAGCTTGCAGAATTTATCTATACATTTCCAGAAAAAAGTATTTCCTTTCAACTGAACCCGTTTTTACACTATTATTACCCAGGATTTTCCTTCTGACCAGTAGAACAGAAATCTTTGAGACCCTTGGAGTCTTCTCTTCATGCACTTTTTCCTTTTCTTGTTGTCAGAATGTTGGTATCTGCTGTCCCTTAGGTCCACATTGCTATGACAAATGAAATTAAACATTTTGAAAGAGACCATCACATATTGCCTTAAGGGTAACATTAAAGTTATGTGGTTACATTTAGAGCTGCAATGCGGTTTCAATTTCCACTGTAAAAAATTGTTTTGTCAGCTTTATACTATGGGGATATGTCCTCAAAACATCCCTGATGATTTTTTATAGAAAATTCTTAGATATGGTACTGATTATTTACGGAAAATACTTTAGAGATATGACTTAGCCGCACTATGTGGCCCTAGCAGGCGAGCCGCAGGCCGGACCGAAGCCGAATGCTGAGGAGCGAGGCCGAAGGCCGGGGTCTCTTCGGCGACCTTGCTGATGTGTAATATACAGTGACCGAGGCCGAAAGTAGGGCTAAGTAATGACCCAGCTTTTTAAATGTAATTTTTCTGTGTATGAATTAAAATAGTCAACTCGAACTAAAGGTAGTCCCCTAGAATGTTATTTCAAAGTTTGTGATAATCTGATTTTCGTTTTTGATAAAGTAAACATTAATGTAATGTATAACAGTACATATCATCGGTCCGGCTGCAGAGCAGGCACTACAAGCTTCTTCTTCCAATAATTTTGCTGTGGTCCCTGGGCTAAGTTTGTAATTTGGGCTAGTTGCAGCAATTTTCCAACTATCCCCTAAATAGGTGATGCACATATGATAGAAATATACTCAAGCGATTCCCCCTTTGACAAGCACAACAAGAAATTAGACCTTCGTATTTTTTCTTCAATGCAACTTTCTTGATGACAGAACGTTGTAAGTAGCACCATGTCCCTGTGTAAACGTCCATATTGCTATGACATATGAACATGTGAAATTTTGAAAGAGACATCACATATTGCCTTGGGTACCTTACATGTTTGTGGTTATTACATTTAGAGCTGCAGTGTGGTTTTTCCAATTTCCACTGTCAAAATTGTGGTTGTCAGCTTGATAGGGGAATTGCCCACGCTCCAAATAAGTGATTTTTTCAAAAAAAAAAATCTTTGATATGGGTGCAACTGATTTAAGGAGAAATGACTCTTACAGTGATGCACCATGAGCTTTTTCCATGAATTTTTTTTTCTGGGTATGAATTAAAAATAGTCCACTACAACTAAGGTAGCAAGCTACGCAGACCGCCCAGTGGTTCCGAGGGCAATTTCCCGGTAGATGCAAATGTCCCGATTACAGGCAAAATTTCCCGGAGGGGGCACTCTCACCCCTTGTGCCCCACCTGTCTATCTATCCCATGAAAGGTGTAGTCACCTAGAATGTATTCCAAGGTTTGCGATGATCTTCGTTTTGATAAAGTAAACATTTTATGTATAGTCTCGACAGTAACCATTAGTCATCGGTGGGTCTGCATAGCAGCGACTAGAAGCTTCTTTCTCAATTGCTGTGGTCCTGGGCTAAGATTTTAATTTGGTCTGGTTGCAACATATTTTCACTCTTTCCCCAACCAGGTAATCCATATGATGAGAAATATGTACTTTGTCGACCTGGTGCTCTTTTACCATATGGTGGGATAAAGAGCAAAGTTTAGCTGGTTAATTCTTCTGGCATGATGCGGAGTATAATGCCGCAAGATCTAAGCTCGACTTCTTTACACACTAACACCAAATTGAGGCTTTGTGCTGGTCATGGTGTAAATGGCGCACTTGGGTACTGTACATGGTCGTTTCATTTATGTTCACAGCATTAGGCCCTTGAAACTCGATTATTTAGTTTCTCGTCCCCCCCCGCCTCGTTATATGTTTTTTTTGTGGGCCCGTTGCCGGCCAAAAATCTGAAATAAGCATTATTTTGAAAAATGAATTCTGTTCCGCATCCCTTTATCAGTCATATTGGAATTTTTGGTAAGGAAAACCTGCTCGGAAGTCTGGAAATGAGTCCTAGAAATAGACCCAATATGGTTCGTATTTCGTTCGTCCCCCTGTAGGTTCATTCATTCACTGTAAAATACGCATGAAGCCAAATCATGAAATAAATGAATAATGAAGAGTTCCCCTCTTATGGGCTTAAAAAAAGTGTGACGAGAAACTCATAATTGAAGTTTCCAAGGCCTATGCGGTAGCAAAAGGTGCACAAGCATTAATTTGATTCATATCCTTACTCGCATCCATATAGAAGACTGTTACACATGTTGTGTTGAACACCCTCACTTTGGTGTTTATAGGTATGGATGAGTTTCTCTATAACTGCTCCAACTTCCAGAAAACCACCCAAGCCAATGCATTGCACCTTTTTAGATCACTTGCACTAGATGCAACCATAGACCCAAGAAACTGGCCACATGATTGATTGCACTGTCATAGACTTGGACTGTTGGGTGAGGATCTCAATTTAGCGTCATGTACTCTTACTTGGGTACACCAATTATGACACCAATGTCTTTTGCTGCTGAAGCTGTCCTGCTCAGCTGGGTTTCAACCCATGAGAGGTAGACCCTAGAAGGGCAATGTTCTATACAGGACATTAACATGTGTTCATAATGATTTTCATTGTTTAAAGGGATTCAAACCTGTTACAGAGTGGTTCATCACAAATCATAAAATCAACAACTCTGCATCCGATGCGTCCACACATTTTTATCCCGCAAGGGCGGCTCGAGCGGGATAAAAATGTGTGGATGCATGGATGCATCGTTGTTGATTTGTGATGAACCACTCTGTAACATGTTTGAATCCCTAAATGAAATGCGCTACTTATATCAGAGAAAGCGATGTTATTTCATATGATTGGTAAGGTACACTGTTTCTCAAAATAAATGGTATTTGCCACAGCAATTTTCTCCACGCTCATCAATTTTACATTGGTTTGTCTACTATCAGGAACACCGACTGTTTACATGTGCATAACTAAACAAATTTCTGGTCCACATTTGGTCATTTGGTGAATTTAGCTTGAACTCTGGCATGATATTGTTGTGTTTCCTCTGTGAGAGCTTTAAAGGCCAACTCTGAGATTTCCTAAGGATGGCGCCCTCAATTTTCTAACAATTCATGTTTTTTTGCATGTACATAATGCTTGTCCACATACTAATCACTGTGTGAAATAGCTAAGCTCAAATTGATGTCCTTCATATAGAAAATCATGACTTTGTTATAAAATTCCGGATCCAGAACTTTTGTTATACACAGTATCCTATGGTACTGTTATACTATACAGAAATGTTTACTCTGTCAAACAGAAAATCTGATTCATCTCAAACCTTGGAATTGAGCAATTCAGGTGTTTATCTTTGGTTCTAGTTGACTATTTCTAATTAATACACAAAAAAATACATATTTCAAAATCCCTGTGTCAGCCTTTAATTGAAAAATAAAATGACCAAAGTTACAACTTTCCCATAGACTACCGTGTGTGAGTTAGTGGTGTTTCAGGTACTACTCTATAGGGTCCCATTGGGAGTTAAAGGAGATCATCATGCTACGTTTTGCTTATTGTTCTCGCTGGGTTGATGGGAGCGGCCATGTTGGCAACAAATAAAGCAGGTGTGTGATGGAATGTTAGAATTTTAGTGGATTATATAGAGTGTCTCACAAAATGTCACTGTATTCTATGTTTTTAAAAAACGGGACTAAATGTCAACCGAAATGCTGTTCAGCATGTAATGCTTGAGTAGAGCCATTGATATTAGAGTCCCTCAATGTCGCATGACATCAATGTTTACAAACACAAGTTAGCAGCTGGTCTACTGACATGTTAGAGGTGCGAAGAATATGCCCATACAGTTACTGCATTCAATAGCCTTGTCACGCCTGATTGAGTGCGAATTTTAAAAGCACAAGCCCTGCAGATGCTTACGCATACTGCTGGGCAGTGCTTTGTTCGTTCCCCGGCGTTGACGTCACATGTCAACTCATCTATACAATCACTTCAAATTCCCCGCGTAAAATCAATTGAGACCTTCAATGCGTACCTTTGTAATGACACTATTTTGCAATCTGGCCAGCTGAACGGTGATTTGGGACGGGTGGGACTTCAATTGGCTCCACTCTTCATTGGGATACTGTGGTAAAATCTTTACATTCGAAGGAGACCTACTCGTTCTTTGTATCGAGGTATTATCTGTGAAGTAGTTATTTCTTTATTGGAATATAATGACTGCAGATGTGCATCAATTCAAAGGCATATAATCCTATTAGACATGTTAGATACTCAAAAGTAAATTACTTTGTTTTGACAATCATCATGGGACAACTATAGCCATGACGTAGCATTGGCCGCGAGATGGCCAAAATGTCACTACGGCCGTGATATTATCGGTAACATGGATGCGCCCATCATTTCCCGATTTCATTTTTGTCTCCTAATTAGCTAATTAATTTATGGTAATATCATCAATGTTGAGAATCGTTTCAACATGATTTATCACATACGTAAACTAAAAATTAGCGTGTTATGTCCCTTTAATCTACAACACCACTATTATAATAACATGCATTTTGGCCCCCTATTAGATGGACACTAGTGAGTAAATGATAGCTAAGGTTTTAATCCAGTCAGCGTAAGTGATGTTATTAGATTTAATTATATATATATCATGTGTACAATCAGAAGTTTATTTAGCCTTGAGCCAGTTGCATTAGTGG
>JAMKCH010086413.1:0-12877 GCA_023653785.1 Ophioderma brevispina | reverse complement strand
TGGTATAAGCATTGTAAAGAGGTAATTTGTGACAATTAATTTTCAATACGTAACAATCTTACATGATATAAGATCTTTCAAGCAATGAGTGTGATGCATTTATTTTCAATGTAACTAATATAAATTTACCAGAATACGAATGAACTTGTGTTAAAATACAAATCGTTGAACGTTGTGAAACAAAATCTGAAAAAAAACAGTGCGAAATATGGCAAATATAGTACCCCAAATTAGCCTGAAATCAACTAAAAAAATTCTCATGCTGATATAAGGGGGGAACAAGTGTAAAGAAATAATTTGAAGCAAATTAATTCCATGAATCGGATGTTTGAGAAATCAGGTGTGTCTTGCAGTACTATAAAAGTATTACTTTGTTTCACGTGGCTGACAAAAAACACGAAAATCCCCAATTTTGTGTATTTTTAAATTCCCGCAGGATTCTTTGTTTACAAAACGCAAACAAAATCTACCGTGGGAAAAATTGTTGCACTTTGAAAGCAAACATTTTATTTTTAAACGGGGATATTAGCAGCGATATTGCGAGAGAATCGAAAAAATTGTGGAATGATTTGTTTTAACTTATAAAATCAGGGATATAAGGTGTACAATTCCTTATAAATGCTTTAATGTCGAGAAACAAACCACCCAATAGTGAAAGAATGAAAGTATTTGAGGAGGAAAGGAAATTTGTCATTCCCTTCTCCCGCGAATAAACATACAGCGATTTGACTCTCAAAATCTACAAAAACAGCTGATTGTGGTTTACACGAGCACCAGAATAAACAAGTATCAATAATGTTTGGTTTGAAGGTCAAACTGTATTGTGATATGGTGAACAAATCACGCTTAATATCTGCGATATTCACCGAGAAAGGCTTTCTTTGATCTCAAGTCGGAATTTGATACGCACGTATAGAAATTAGAACAGATATAAAAGTTACTGCCTTGTCTTTACTACACAGATTTCAAGACACCCTTTGCCAGGTTATGTTTGCATATCCCTGCCAGTAACCCCCCCCACAAAATAAAAAAACGGAATTTGATGACTTTTTCTATGTTTCGGAATTACAATCGCTGTTAATCCCTTTAATAAGCACTAGCAGATGAAGTTTATCATGAGTAGCATATTTCTATTACACAAATTTTGCATGTAAAACATAAGATATGCTGATGAAATTATCATGCCGCATATTGAAAGGTAATCTATTGATCTTGTAATAGTATTATTGGTTTAATGTACAAGTTCATTGAGGCATAGACCATAGGAAACCACCATAACAACGAGGCTGTTAAAGTTGACAAAACTCTTGAGATATGGGTCATTAAACGTAAAAAAATTAAATACACAAAAAATTCTACAACAAACCTGTATTTTTGAAAACCATTTCACAAATCAATTGTAACACACGTCATTCAAACGCGGATTGTTTGCTAAAATTCAAATCTTTACAAATACGAAAGGGCAATGACCAACTTTGCTGTCATTTGTCATCGACAGTAGAGCGGGAAGGGAGCGGGCTGAACGTCACATCGCGGTGAAAATAAAGGGAAGCCCAGGGAATACCCCCGCATCCGGTGGAAAACAAACTGTGCAAATTGCTTCTTTAAGGTCACTGCACATCGGATGACACTATGCGTGCAGCGCGGCATCGAATTACGACGTTGTGTTTCCTGCCGGTGCCAAGCAGATTTTGTTGAACTCGCGGATGTCCGCTCCCGGTATACATGCATAGACCATAATGTTGCAGTGTATTAGGATAAGGAGCTAATTTTAGCAGTTTAGACAAAAGCCCAAACAAAATGACCAACTTGAGTTCTTTATACCAAAGAGATTGTTTAACCATCAAATCCGGGAAACTCATGGAAAAAGCTAAGCCAGGTAGGTTTGTTTTACACATCATAGCACAAATTGATTGGTTACAATAAGGTTATATGATGTTGTTAGAGCCTTGTTAGCCAATCCGAGGCATGGTAGAAAAGATAGGCAGATATACATATTTCATTGTTCACTATGTGGGTAATCCAGGGCCTTCCAAGACAACCGACCCACGGCGACGGCCCGGCTGGCACCAGGTGTGAGACCCCCATTTCTGTCAGCATTAAGTATTTTGAATTGTCGGGAAATCAGTATCAGTAAAAGCGATGCCGGTTGAATATCAAATAAATAAGTTATGTGTTATGATATTACCACTTTCGATTGCAAATAAAATTTGAAATGGTATTTTGCAAGTGTTTGGTATAAGTAGGTTCAAAGTCGCCACCCCCACCCCGCTATTCAGTTCTTTCACACTGATGGGTAAAAAATGTTTTGTGTACCCGGATAGCACAGAAGCTGGAAGATTTTTAAAAAAAATGCATACGCAAATGGACCATTTTGCCGGTAACAACCCCCCCCCCCCCTTGAAAATGGTCTGGGAACATCCCTGGGTACATCACCTTATATCATGTAATAAGCCACTAAGATTCTGTAATAAGAACACTGGGGGTTAATTGAAAGACACTGACTTCACAAAGCAAATTGTGCTTAACACAAGATTTCAGTTGTGATGTACAAATTTATTTTACACTATTGCTATTTTGTACCATTTGTATTATACAAAATTTTACTGTACAGATGTATTTACATTTAAAGATCCATGGACACGGCTGAGTAGACATTTCTTAATTTCTTACATTTTCATACCTCAACAGTATCCTGATCATATCGCAACACAGATTTTTAAAAGTGAACATCGGGAAAGTGTTAAATTTCAAGGATAAATATACCCTAACTGACAGGGCCTTCTCCTGTTTTCGCGAACGCGTATCAAGATGCTGGAGTTGGATTTGACCCCGTTAATGACGTCAGAGTAACAAGTTATAAACAAAGCTCACACGTGGGCTAACCGCACCACACACTCCAGATATCTCTCCTTGTCGGTTTATTTGTCTGGGAACTTGAATAAAGCTATTCTGTTCTAATTCTCCTTGTCAGTACGGTCGCCGCTGGTCCACCCATCCACAAAACAGCACATTATTATCGTAATTTTAAGGCACCAAATCAAGAAAAATTATGCCATATGATACAACACGTATATACCACGAGAAGTCAACTGTGTACGTATGCAAGAAAACTGGGCCAGCGCACGTCCGTTCCACGATGACGCTCATGACGCGTTACGCGTATTTGTTACTCGGGCGTCACTTCCGGGTCATCGCTGCCAGCGCGATAATCACTTTCGTTTCGGAATTTCCTTTGAAAGCTTGTCCAAAACACATGATATTATGCCCAATTTTGATCAAATATACGGTTTCTCAATTACTGATTCATGCAGATTTTACATTGATACCAATACATACTATGAATGAAACCATTTTTGGTGATATTATAAGTATGTTTAAAGCATGTCCATGGACCTTTAATACATTTAAGAGTAGAGTAATTCCTGTATACAAATTTCTGTATATAATAAATAAGATGTGTTTAGTTGAGTAATATGTTGTTTACTTCTCAGAGTGCTTTAATTCTATGGCTGGTATTTTTTAAGGAAGTTTAACTTTATTAAAGACACCATCAGTGATTTATCCAAAAGAGTGAAAATATTTAGAATTTGCAGGAATAGTTTAAGAGTGAAGGATAAGTCTGTAGAATTACTTTTTCAAACTGAAGAATTAACAGAAAAGGAAGAAAATGGCAGTGTTCAAAGAAATGAATCTCCATTCAAGTATGTGTTGTAGTAAGTGTCCGTACGGACAGTAATGACTAAAATTTCCGATTTTATCCTTATTAGGTTGCTTATGGTCCTATCATTCGCAGGTTATGTTATGATACCTGTTCTTGTTACAAACATGCAAAAATCAATTTTTTATGATTTTTTTGATTTTCTGATTTATCAAATCACTGATAGTGCCTTTAACTGGGTTTAAATTTAAACCAGAAATATTCCTTCATGAATCTCATAACACATACTGAAAGCGTGATGTATTAAGTGAAAAAAAATCTCATGATGGATCAGTGACCCATCCATGAGAAACTTTCTCACCTTTTACATACACTTTTCAGAGTATATTGAAAGATGCAAGGCATATTCAGGAAAGAGTAACCCTGCTTTAAGTGTCTAAGGTAGACCCCATTTAAAGAGACATGAGGAGATTTCCAGAAAGAAGCGCCCCCAATTTTTTTCGAACCCGGGTTTTTTTTCATATTTGGAATGCTTTCCAATGTATTAGATCACACCTGAAGTGAATAAGCCGAATACGCCATATTCACGACAGAAAGTCAAAGCACGGTGTTCTATGGGGACAGTTACGATAGTCAGGCAAGTTAAAAACCAGGTTTGCTGTTTTCTTTTGTACTTGTTGGTCCAATAAACCTTCGGAACGTTGTTGGTAGGTGGTCTACAATCGATCATGTGAAATTTTGAGAGAAATTCGTATCCTAAAAAAATCTCCTCCTGTCACTTTAAGATACCAGCCTCTGTAGTAAAACAAGTCTCACTATGGTTAAAAAAAGGAAAGTTTGTTTCCAGTTGGTAACTCAAAATGCATAATGCATTTTTAATTTTATAATTTTTTTAAAAGTTTTCCCCAGAAATACCCCAAAACATTGATTAGTCAAATCATTTGTAAACCCAAGTTTATATGTATTAAAATTAGCTAATAAAACAACAAGACAGAGACTGTCTTGGAAGCTGCAGTACATGATTCCCTGAATCCAATACATGCCATTGCTATATAGGTCCATACCACTTGATGGCCTTTATTATGAATGGACGGAATAACACACAAACCAAGTCAGTTGTAGAGCTGCTGCTGCAGCTAAGAATATAGATTTTGAATCACAAAATAACATCTCAAAGGCATTTTTGTAAAAAAAAAAATTACCAAATTCATCAAATATATTTTTTAAAAAGCTGTTAAATGCCTACTTGAAACAAGCTTGTTCTTTTTTTCTGCCTAATAGCATCAATACTCTGGGCCATACATGTAATTTCTTGGACATAACAAATGCACGCATTGATCATTGCTTGTACTGCGTCTACGCGAAACTCGATGTTGCACCGTTTTGGCGGGGAAGAGAGCGTACTTTCTAAACTGTCCAAGAAATTATGAGCCAGAGTATACATGTTACAATTCATCCATGAAATTTCTGCATACTAAAGATACACTTTTGAACAAGGTTTATACATGTTCTACACACTTCAGAAATATTTGGGTATGGTCAAGTGGAATACCTTTTTGACACAGGGAGTTTCACATTTTTCCATATAAAGGTAATATGAGATGGAAATAAAGAAGCGGGAATTGCTGCAATTTTGATCCTGCATTGACTCTTTCCGATTTTGATGCCGTATTTCTTTCTTGAGACAGTTACTACACTGTTGGGTGTGAACATTGAATGCTCACTTTTTAAAAAAAATATTAATGGCAAAATTAATTTTAATAAAGTTGCTATGGAACAATTTAAAATTTCAAAAAAAATTATATAGGCTAACCTTGTGTCACTAAGGAACTGCAGAGATTTAATTATTATAGTCTATTTTATCCATCCTCATAATTTGACAAATTGAGGTTAACAATGTTATGCGTGTCCAGAATAAGGCAAAACACTATAAATATGAATTCACTTTTAAAGGCACTATCAGTGATCCACCCAAAAGAGTCAAAATATTAGAAATTTGCAGTAGTAGTCTGAAAACTGAATAAGCCTGTAGAATTTGCATAAATTTTTTCCCCAAATAAACATGACAAAAATGGAAGAAAACAGCAATGTTCAAATATATGAATCTCCAAACATGTGCATGTGTTGTAGTAAGTGTCCATACAGACAGTAATGACTACAATATCCAAATTGTCTTTATTAGGTTACTTTTAGTCTAATCACTTGTAGGGTATGTTAGAGTAGTTCTACTTGTTACAGGCATACACAAATCTGATTTTTGATGATTTGTTCAATTTTCTAATTTGGCAAATCACTGAAAGTGCCTTTAATGTGAATCAATATAACAGGTTTATTCAGTACACAACAAGTGCCGAAAAGTGGGAAAATTTCGCCAGGTTTAATTTTTGCGCTTTTGTGGTTTACATCAGAACCACAAACTTTAAAGCCCACAAAAATATTTTTACCCGCAGTTTTTAATGTGTAGCCGTTTGAAACCGCAAACGACATAAACCATAAAACTGTTAAAGGTGCAACGAGAGATTTCAAGTCATCCATATTTTCTCTGATATGGTGTGATTTCATATAGATTAGACACTCAATAGATTTCCTTACCTTTCATTTGGCTACAGAAATAACTTAAAATGAAAACAAAAGGTGATTTGTATATGCTTATATTTCAATAGAAAACATAGGCTGAATTTCCTATTTGCTCCTATAGGAAATTAGAAATTTCACAATTTTTGTACCAAAGAAACATTTCTCAGCTTAATCCTTTCAGATGGGGATATTTTTGATAGAAAGCTTTACACCAGTGCAAAAATCAGAATTTCCACATTTTTTAAGGATGCCTGTTATTTGAAATCTCGTTTCACCTTTAAAAACGGTAAAAAAATCACAAACACTGTGAAAATATCCCCAATGAAGTACTATACATTCTGCAAAGAGAAGATATCAGAAACTTCCCACAATGCATTGCTTCCAAAGAAGGTTTTTTGTACAGGTAGTCATGTGAATCGTTAGAGATGAAACATTCTTAAAATGCAAGTGTGTGATCAGCACTTTTAATTTAGCCATGTTTCATCTCTAACGATTCACATCAGTACCTGTACAAAACCTCCACTGGAAGCTACTGATATCTTCTCTTCATTCTGCTCATGCCATATCCAGTATACTGGTTTTGCTTTTGTATGGGAAGTCTGTGACATTATCTATGAAGTCTTCTATGTTGGCTGATAGGTTACTAATCTCTTGGCTTGGAGTGGAGGAAGACTTGCAGGAGTCCTGTGCTTTGGATGCTAAGTCCTTGGCCTGGAAATCACAGAAAAAAAGAGAAGACTAGAATTTGGCTTTTGCGTTCACTATATTCAAAGAATATATGTGAGCCGCCAATCGAACAAATATGCAAATAAGCTCATTAATATGCATGTTTACCATCAACACTTTGCATTAGGTAACTACTTGTGTCCACCACTAACCACATACCAAGTTTCATCATTATCATGTTTTGAGGAGTCCAAGTGTGTGAAAATATCGGATCCAAAACATGATAATGATAAAATTGGATGATTTACGCCCAATATTTTTATAATAATTTAATATTGGATGGCTAAGGTTGATAACAGAAAATATTGCCTGAGCCTAGATCAAATATTGGGCGATTCGATGATGAGCCCGATATTTTCTTGGCGGGGCGATATTTTCTGTTATCAGCCGAAAAAAGCCATCCAATATTATTATTATTATGCAAGAAGAAGCTGATTTGACAAAAATAGTTTTTAAAATGGCTTCAAAACTAATAAAAAACAGTATTTGCTTGACGAGTTGCAAGACCGAATGCCCAATAGTTTTGCGTATTGTGCAGTGTTGGGCGTTACGCGCTAATCGCACTGTGGTATTGCACCACAGATGCATAATAATAATTGGTCTCGCTACGAGTTTTAAAATATCGGGCTCGACTGCGTCTCGTCCAATATTTTTGCAACTCATAGCTCGACCAATTAATTTGGGTTTAATCAATCCAATTTTATATCAAACTCGGACTTTGCGTTCTGGTCAAGGTTCACCTTTTTTGTCAAAATGTTTACGAGAGACAAACATCATGTATACATATTGCACTTTACATACATCATACAGTGTACAACCAAATGATAAGTGTGCCTCCCGGCTATGCTAGCAGCCCACAAAAAGGGATGGGGTAGATTAATGGTACATCATTCAATGATTTTTCAAGAAAGTGTTAACATTTTCAGTTTTATCATAAATATATACCGTCACTTTAGTAATGCATCATGAGATAGCAAGGGGGCATGGATATTGAGTCAGGTGATTTTTGTTTGTTTGTTGTGCTGCCTTTGGTGGCAATGTTTACATTTCAAATTTTAAATATCTTTTTGTAGAGTTTGAAGGAGGTATTTTTTTCTTTTTCCACTCACATCAGTGGGATGTTTTTTTGTCTAATGGGTGAAAATAGTTGCAAAAAAACTTCCACCCCCTTGATATCTAATGGAGCATCACTTAAAGTGATATGATACAGTTTGAGAAATAGAGCTTCCCAAAATATCACCTCAAATGGCATCTAAAAAACAATATGCAGTGCATAAATGTGCACTCCACAAGAAGGTTTACAAAACTGTACCAATCAAAACTTGAAAGTGGTAGTGTGGGTTAATCAAATTTTATGGACATGTACATGTAAGTCCATATATGTATAGGGTTTTGAACATGTGTGTGTGTGTGTGTGTGTGGGTGGGTGGGTGGGTGGGTGGGTGTGAGTAGTAAAGGTCCGTTCCTACTTCCATTGCAATGCAGTGCAGTGCTGCTGCACTGCCTATATATCAATCACTTGATGCAACCCACTGCAATGCAAGTTAAAACAAATTTAACTTTGTTGCAGTACTGTATTGCAGCATCTTGGGCAGAGAATGCTATTCAGGCAATGCAACTCCCCCAGTGAAAGTGTGAACGGACCTTTAAGCCCATACATCTATTGCTGGCAGTTTGGCAATCCATTTAAAGGTCCATGACCCCATCACTAATAGCCTTCTCCCCATGACCTCAGATTTTACCAGAAGTGGTCAAAAAACAATGTCACTCAGAAATTGGGTCACAGTCATAAAGATTCTACACATATGGGTCACACATTTCTTAATAATTATTCTTTACTGAGTTCTCACAACAACATTTTTACATGTAGTCAGTCTAGCTTTGATTATGTGTTGATAAAAACTGTAATAATTTGTCATCGTCATCACCTCGCTATACCACAAGGGAACATATTCAATCACTAAGAAGCCATAAAAATTACTTTCTCTGTCCAACCATAAACCCAAGTCCATTTGTCACACGTTAGTATGGTTTCAATGACCTATATAATTCTACAACTCAAGAACTGTATTTGTCTACAACACCAGTGTAGTAATTTGTTTTGGTATCTTAAAAATGCGATCATGGAATTCAAACACGACTTCTGAAGTAATTTTTGATCTAAAGTTTAGTTCACTAATAGGATCTCGGTCTGGGGTAATTAAAACAGTATGCAGTCTCAATAGCTTGCCCAACGCTCCAATCATTTTTCACATATTTATCTATACAGTGTCTCCAAAATATTTCACATTTTCAACAAAAAGATTAACTTAAATACACTCTGGTTCTAGGTGTTTATTCTTCCAGAAATCCTCTCTTGTTCCCCAAATGCTACATACATGTACTTTAACAATTTCCAGCCCCCGACCAATGCCTAAATTCCTTCCCTCACACATACAAATTCACAATCATTCCCTGGCCACCTACATACAATGGTTAACACTTAGTGGACAAGGGGGGGTTCCTTAGGGACCCGCAAACTACATTTTGCAAGCTTTACCACTAACGATATACTTTTTCCAACTCATATATTTTGTAATTGTGTAACTTTTGGATACGCATCTTTTCATGAAAAAAAATTAAAATCTATTGCCCCTGTAATTAGATAATTAGGTTGGGTCCCTAGGAACTCCCCCTTGTCCACCAATGGGAGTGTCAGTAAAAAATATTAATTAAAACAAGTACCGTAATTAAGAATATTTTTCCTAAGTATCTACATATTCATGTAATTAAACAATAAATAATAATAAAAAAAATCAGTTAACGCTTTATATGCTTATAGCGATCACTTTAATTTTGCCGTATCTCCATCACGCCACTGTACAAACCAATGGGAAAGAACACAGTCTATTAACACCTTTTTCATTGCACATATATATTTTGTGGAAACGAGGCCATCTGTGTTCCCTTCTTTCCGAATTTGAAAATAATGTTTTGCCCCTAATTTTGAGGTTCCTTTGTGGAATTCTAATATTATTGCTCAATTATCAATGTCTTATGACCCTGCATCATGTGGTATAAATTTTGTGCAAAAATTCCTTCAGGAAAGTGGTTTCCATAGTGGGGGGTTCCATCCCCCCACCCCCGTTGTCCACCAACGGAAGTAGGAAGACCTTGTCCACTTACTTAAGTTTAAGGTGCATTTTGTGATCCTTGGGGGAGGGTGCGCGAAAAAAGTGGACCTTTTATTGGTAGACGTGGAACTAACCCCCCTGTTTTTTTTGTTTTTGTTTTTTACTTTTTGAACATCTCATCACCAAGGTGGACTTTCTTGTCAAAATGTCTGTAAAGTTTGGAACTTTTTATCAGCAAAAATTGGACCTTTGGCCTTTTTGTGCAATTTAGGGGGTGTGACTGTGGCTGCAACTGCAGATCTTCCATTCAAATTTAGTCATGATTCTTCCCAAAATAACAAGCTATGAGGCAAACAGACTCCCCTCCTCTATCATACAGTGAACTGGACAACATTCAAAACACAGAATCCTCCCTTCTTCATTACAGTACTAGAAACTAGTCCTTTTTTTGTATAGTGGGAATTTTTAGTGAGGGTTTTATTTTCACACTTCTTATGAGCCATCATTAGACCACAAAATTAAAACCCCGGAAAATTATTTTGTACACATAGAGTACTGTATTGCATTTTTTGAACCCACAAATTTAAAGGTGCATTTCATGATTCCAGCACCTCCTGTTTTATTCATTGTTCACTAGATATCCTTGAGAAAAGCTTATTCAGAAAATTTGAGTTGATTCCGGTCTTGCGGTTTTGTGTTATGAGCAACTGCTTGTTTCATACGGCCCCATAGACCACTATGCTATAATTCCGTTTAAGGACTGAAAATACAAAAGTGCGAATTTCTTACAGATCTATACGACTGGATTTGCACGAAAGATTAGGTCGAAGGATTACTAAGGCTAACGTTTCAGGTAAGTCAGGGACGAGGTTGTGGATCATAATTGCCCCTTTAAGAAACCACTGAAATATTCTATACCCCACAAATCACACAAAAATAAATCCCACACCTGGTGTTCCCTAAAATTACTTATAATGTTACAGCCATGCAACTTAATCCTTTGACATGCAGAAGTGCAAGTTTATTTTATTTTTTTTTTGTAACTTTAAACCAGCTGCATTGATTTAGTTGTTTAGTTTGTACTAACACATTTAAATTCTTCTCCACAGGGTTGATGTTTTTCTTTGCCACAAATTGCAGTAGACACCCCTGCTCTGGGTTTTCAGCAGTTTTAAAAATAAAGTCAAGTACAGTTTGAAAGAGTGCCCACATGGCAGTGAATCTATTTATGGAAGTCATGAACCTAATTATGATGTCATAACTATCACATACGATCATAGGACCATAAATCTACCAGCTCATAACACTGATATGTGGTTGTTATCAAGTTGAGATAGATCCTGGTTTAAGACAACATTCTGCAGTAGGTATAATTTAAAGAAAATAAAACCATTTTGTAAACACCTGCCATATATACCAAAACCCACTGACTCTTAAACTGAGTGCATGAGGTGCATACTTCTATTTGCACTCTGGATTCAAGTCAACAAACACAGTGCCTGTTGAGTTATTTTCTCATTCAGTCAGGTGGAAACACCATAATACTCTGCGTGAAGCTAATGACCTTCCTTCCAATACTATGCCAAGGCTAGGCATAGGCAAAAATAAAGCCCACACACACACACTCACCAATTTCTAGTTTTATTCACAATTGTTAACACTCATAAACAACTTAGTTTCGCAAGCTTAAAGGGGCATTTTGTGATCCACAGCCTCGTCCTCCCGACTTATCTAAAAAAAGTTGAGATTTTTATATCATCTTCACCGTTGGTCTGAGTGTAGTATGTGTGCCTAATCTTATGTGCAAATTTGATCTATTCTGGTATAAAATTGGATTCATTGAGTCCAATACTCAAATTTATTGGTCAAGCCATGAGTTGAAAAAAATATTGGGCGAGACGAAGTCGAGCCCAATATTTTTCAACTCATGGCGAGACCAATAAATTTGGCATTGGACGAAAAAAGAATCCAATTTTATCATTATGTTTTGAGAATCTTGTGTCCTATTAGTCAGGTTCCTTATGTAATTTTGTTGGCTTTTTATGGAGATTAGGAAAACTATACATTTTCTGAAAGCTTATGGTTCACCAAATAAGAAAATCAATGTTGGCATTTTTTTAAATTCCCCTATGGCGGCCATTTTGGATTTCAAAATGGCCGCTCATATCTCGGATTCTGAGACTCGTAGAAGCATGATTCTGGTGTCTATACCCATGTTTTAAGGGTCAAGGAATCCAATAAGCTCATTGATAACAACACCATATCATTTGGTTTTGGCGGCCATATTAAATTTCAAAATGGCCGCCAAATAAAGTCGCTTTTGCCCATATCCCGGTTTCTGAGACTGGTAGAGGCATGATTCCAGTGTTTATATCCATGTTTCCATGGTCTAGAAATTCAATAAATATTTTGATAGAAACATTGGATCACTTGGTTATGGCAGCCATCTTAAATTTCAAAATGGCCGCTATAGCAGTGTAGTATTTACAGACAGTTTGCCTGCAAAAAATGCGGTAAATGTGCAAATTGAAGTCTTAATATGTCTGTTACTTGCCTGTAGGAACTATTATCTGGTAATTTCGTTTTTCCAACAAACTCAAAATTTAAGATAGTGGCCAATATGGCCACCTTAACAAATCTTTTAAACTTTTAAATTACCATATATCTTTAATATGTTTAGTTACATTTATCCAGAAAGTATAATAAAATTGTAATTATAATCTGAGCTATAGGTCTTTGACAATTAGAAAGTCCAATCTGATAATATTGCTTCGTCAGCATGCTCCAATTTCAAGATGGG
>JAMKCH010086407.1:0-10421 GCA_023653785.1 Ophioderma brevispina | reverse complement strand
GTTCCTTTAAAGGGATTAGCAGCGATAATGCGAGAAAATTAAAACAACTGTGGAAATGCAATTTTTTAACTTATATGGAATTGTACACACTATCCCCGATGTATAACTGCTTTAATGGAGCAACACACAACAAATGGTGGAACAAAATTATATTTGAGGAAATTTTCAGACCCTCTCCCGTAAATAGACATCCACGAATGGCACTCAAATCTACACAACACTGGATTGTGGTTTTACACTCGTACAGAATAACACACGATCAATAATGTCTGTTGTTTCGAGGTCAAACGGTATTGATCATGGTGCACAATATCGTGGCTTAAAATCTGGGATATTCAACGGAAGGCGTTTTGGTTGATCTCAATTCGAATTTTGAATACGCCGGATGAAATTACAGAATCAGATAAAATTTTTTTTTTTTAAAAGAATTTTTATTACACAGATTTCAAACAAACCACTAGCAGGTTATGTTCGCATCCCCCATGCCATTAACAAAATATAAAAATATGAATTTTTGATGATTTTTTTTCGATGTTTTGATTAAGCAATACTTGCATGTCCCTTTAAACACAACTGTAACATTGAACATGGTTTGTACACATTGAAACAATGTTTTCTAACAAGGGTGAAGCTGTTTCGTTTCTTTAAAGATACCCTCCCTTCTTAAAGCCTATTTTTATTTATAAGCAAACCAACAAAATCTTCCTAACGAAGCTATCAGGCTTCCAGTCAAAATTTAGAATAGGCCAGGCCTATTTGCCATCTGTTGTTAGAAAACAAATACTCAATTATGCACAGCTTATAGATTTAACATTAACCACCAAAAATTACACTGTTCTTTTCAAATTTCTCTAAATGTTGGACCTTTTTTATCAAAAATATTCATCAAAAAGTGACCCTTTTAATTAAATGCTCAACTTTTTAGAGTGCGGGTATATAAACGCAAGTCCACTCATCGTCACTGAAAACTAGGCCCCGAACCGGCAAGCGTTGTGTGTAAATACCTGAGGCCTGCGTAATACGCCTGTTGTAGACGTCGCGAAAATTGCTAAGTACACGCGGAGGAGTGTGGCGGAATTAGTGCGTATAGCAACTCTCTCCCACGCCCCAGTGGTTGTTTTGGAACCTAACTCAAGGCATCATGCCGCGGAGTGCGTGGATAGCGGTCTCTACCTTATTTGTCTATGATGGCTGTTACAAAGATGGTAATCGGAGGAAACAATTTTTTGCCTGATGCGAACCTGATCGACGCATGCACTCACACACACAAACACCCCTCCACATATGTGCATACACATATACTTCCACCTGCCACCCACACACACGCACAAAATACCTTCCAGTTACAAAAATAGTAGACTTAAACCAAGATATACGACATTCTAAGTAAGTCTTACAAGAGCATTGCTCAATATTCCATGTAATTTAGGTAGGTTAACCGTCTCTTGTCTGCCATTCCTCAGTCTTGTATTTCTTAGACGGCATTACAAACAATAAAGCTGTCCCAAAAAAAAAAAAAAACTTTAACACTCGTGAACGACACATTTTTTGGATAAAAAGAAAGGACGCATGGGGCCTTTGTTTGTTAGCTCATAATTAACTAAATAAGCTGTTATTTGCTTTATTTCCCCTTTCATGCGATATGTATAACAAAAGATATCTTCGTCCAAAAAGGAGGTACAAATTCGATTGGTCCGATTTCATGTTACATTTGTAGATTGTGTTTGAAATAGATATTTAATACTCAATATGGGGTTATTGACGTGTTATGATTGGTTAATTAACCTATTGAGATATTGGCAATTTCCATTTGAACTCCACTTATTCAGCTTATAAAAAAGTGTGATTAATTGTCTTTATGATCAGCAATAACTTCGTATTTTTCAAATTTTAATCAGTCAGTTCACTTTATTAGCAGAGTTAGCCCTATCAAATCGCTCAAAATTAACCAGAATGTTAAACCAAGCCAAATTAAACCAAACAACCAGACACTTCTTTATTGGATTCCCAAGAACATCTATGATTCTATAGGCAGAATAAACAACAAAAACACGAAAGTAAATAAAAAAGAAGAGAAACTTCTGATAATAAGCCTACATGGACTAATAAAGCAGGCACAATTGGAAATAAAGACACCAGTGGCAGGCCATACAGATCCACGAACCAGAAAAGCAAGAACTCAAGCCAACATTTCTCTTTTTAGAAGAGCAGTTGTGGTAGATCCAACGATGAACGTTTGGTAAAACACGGTGGCAGGAATCTCAAGGTTTTTTATTAAATAGAAAAACACTGCAAAATCTATTCGTTTTCTTTTTAAGATGGAAAAAAGATGTGCTACGAAACCAAGTGTATTCATGTTTCATCATGCATTTCAAGTGTTCTAAGGCAGAAATCGGACCAAGTTGACTTTGCCCTCTCATAATTGATGAAGCATATCTTTTGTTTTACGTATCGGATTGGAATGAAATAAATGGCATATTAAAGCTTATTTTATTGGCTTTAAAGGGATACCAAACAAAGACCCATGCATACTTTTCTTTTTATCAAAATGTCGTCGTTCCGAGTGTTAACATTTTTTTGGGACAGCCTGTATTTAGGAGCGATAGCTTGTTTGTAAACGTGTTCATGTAGAGGTCACACGGGTTGTATTCTTCACACATAATGGGGTGATAGCGTCCTACTTTCTCGGTTATTTCCAAGATTATATCGTCATGAGTCTGCTCAGTTGAGGGCTGAGATGAGTATACCTAGCGATTCAAAGCAAGTAATCGATGGATTGTTTGCAGCGTGCAGTGTCTGGTACGGTATTGTTATGTTATTTCAACGATTCCCTCGACTGATTGGGAAGCAGTGATCGTTATTCAATACAATTCAATGTATGACCTCAAGATTTGAGTTTGGCGGGCTATTTTGAAATAAATGGTGCTCACACATGGTTGTTATTTCTCATTAAGTCTTGAACACAGTTTAGTACTCAGTGACTGTTGCATATAGGCCACGAAATGACTTGAAATGACCCCGATTTTGTACACGCAATTGTCGACTATTCGTAGAATTTGCTCAAATATTGATGTATTGATGACATTCTTGGATATCTTCAAAATATCCTGAGATAATTAAAATGTGAATTCTATCTTTCAGTTTCATGAGAATTGAAACAAACTTGGGCCATACCAGTTTATTTCGGAAACTCAGATTTTGTGAACAGAACGGAATCTAATTTGGGGACTTTTTATATTTTGACTTAGGTCTTATGAAAATGAAGCTATTGTTGACATAGCCAAACCCATAAAGTGTTAATGTGAACTGTTCTTAAGAACGAGTATGTTCTTGTTAGGTAATGAATTGAAGCACAAAATTTGGTAAAATGGCCCGATTTACAGGATACCTAGCTCGTAGAAAACTTAAGGCGCTCACAGCGCCGCCGTGCGGCCAAGTCATTGCAAGCCAAAACAGACCCAGTTCGATACGCTCGAGCTGTGGATCATAGCTTTGCTTCCGATCTCTGTTAGGTATACTCATCTCAGGTTGAGGGAGCACCTCTATCTTGTAAGTCTACATTCTTTTTTTATTGATTTTTGCTGTTTTTAGCCCATAACTCTGAAATTTTAGGCTGTAGATAGTATAAACTATACCTTTTCTTATGCTGTAAAACAGTGTAATCTCCAATAACGGTCATCTAAGTAAATAAGTCTTTGTCTGATGTGCGTTTATAGCGTCCTCGTACCGTTGAGGGGTCTATGTTTTCAAATTGAAAAATTTGAGTCTACAAGCTTAATTGAGATTACAGCGTGACAGAAAAGTGTAAACTTTCAGCGTTCTGCTTTTTGTTTGAGGTAAATAGGACATTCCAAATTTTATGATCGATTTAAGCAAGCAAATCTCGCTCATTTGATGCATTTTTTTATACATTTGTATGTAGAAAGTGCTCACCCTGTATTTTTAAGTAAATACTATTTGACCTGTTTTGACTTTGAATGACCCCTGATGACCTTGTCACGACTTTTAACATTTTCGGTATCAACAATCAACCCCGCCCACCAAGTTTCGTCTGGATAACCAAAGTTTACCCCATTTGACCTCCTTTGACCTTGAATGACCTCTGATGACCATGTCCTGACCTTTAAAATTTTTGGCATCAACAATCGACCCTACCCACCAAGTTTCATGTCTATACACCAATGTTTACCCCATTTGACCTCTTTTGATCTTGAATGACCCCCGATGACCTTTGATCCACTAACCAATACAAACTGTCTTCGTTCGGTCAAGGGGCACCCACCCACCAAGTTTCAGGAACATACGACCCTCGGTCTCCGAGCAAATAGACATAGTCCATTTGACCTCCTTTGACCTTGAATGACCCCTGATGACTTTTGATTCACTAACCAATTCAAACTCGGTCTTCGGAAGGTCAAGGGCTACCCACCCACCAAGTTCAGGAACATGCGACCCTCGGTCTCCGAGAAAATAGACTTTGACCTTGAATGACCTCTAATGATCTTGTTGTGACCTTAACATTTTTTGGCATCAACAATCGACCCTACCCTCTAAGTTTGTATTGTAACCAATACAAACTCGGTCTTCGTTCGGTCAAGGGACACCCACCCACAAAGGGCACCCACCCACCAAGTTTCAGGACCGTGCGACCCTCGGTCTCCGAGAAAATAGACGCGGTCAGACAGACACACCTGCAGACAGACAGACAGACCACCGGTATTAATATATAGATTTTTTATTATTATGATCACATATTACTAGCTTTTTCCAAATTAATTAAAACATTAAATAAATTCATTATGCATCAAACCAACTTGAAATTTTCAGCTCGACAACATTTCTTATGTATTTCTTTATTGTCACTCACCAAGTGATATTTAAGACAAATATTTAAAAAAATTAATTTAAAGGTCCATGGTCCGATCGCTAATAGCCTCGTCCCCAGGGACCCTAGATTTTACCGGAAGTTTGTATCAGAAGAAAGCCCTATTTTTCTCATTTGCCCTGTGAAATCTTAGGGCTAAAGAATGTTTGGTTTGTATGTTACGAGTGAACATATGCCCCATTTATCAAGTTTTCATCTTGATAGATTTGCCTTCACCCCAAAACTCCATCTGTAAAGTTTTGCGGCGATATTTCAACCCGTTTTGATGTGAGAGCTAGAAATGTGATTTTGTGAGCCCCATAGAGTACTCTGTAAAATTAATATTGGTTGACCAAATTGGAGTACATTTTCGCTCAAACCAAACCAAACATCATTTTGTCCTAAGATTTCACAGGGTAAATGAGAAAAATAGTAGCTTTCTGCAGACACCAAAATTCTGACCACTTCCGGGGAAAATCTGGGGTTCTGGGGACGAGGCTATTTGCGATCGGGCCATAGCCCTTTTTAATTTTATACAGTACCCTGTAGGGATGACAAAATCACGTTTTTAGCGCTCACTTTAAAAGGGGTTGAAAAATATCGTCGCAAAACTTTACAGATGGGGTTTTGGGGTGAAAGCAATTCTATCAAGATGAAACTAAGCATTTAAGACAGTCAAAACTATTTTTACATTTGTTTTGAATTTTAACTACTTAGTCAAAACTATTCCTTATTTGAATCCTTATTCGAATCCTTTTGAAGAGTCAAACTATTCCTTACTTGAATACTTTGAACCCCACCAATAATTTGCACTATTTTTTATCCAAATTGGAGCAACTTTAAAATATTACCCCTGTACAACTGAAATTGACCCTTTTATTGGTTTTTGCTGTTTTTAGCCCATAACTCTGAAATCTTAAGCTGATGACAGTATTAACTATACCTTTTCTGAATCCTTATGGTTAGACAAAATAGTGTGGTATACTTTTCAACACAATTGGATCAATTTAAAAATTTGACCCCTGTACAATTAAGCAGACTATTGCTCCCAAAACATTTTTGTAATAGTCTGCAAATACAGATTGAGGAAGGGGTAGACAAGAGACCTACTTCACTAAGTTATGTGAATATCTGAGCAACTGCTTTTGTCACACTATTTAGAAGTGTGTACATTTTCCTTTAAGTTTACTATTTTTGTAACTGCATATGCATTTGTGTGTGTGTGAGTATGTGTGTGTTTGTGTGTGTGTGTGCTCGGTTTTGCACTCAGGCAAAACATTTCTTTACTGATAATTTCAAATTTGAAATTGTTTCCTCCGATTCCCATCTTTGTAACAGCCATATTGAAAAGCACCCTCTTGTGATGGGAGCTTCCAGGGCCGTATGCAGGATTTATTTTGGGGGGTGCGGGACTTCAAAAAAGTGGACTTTGTTTGGTAAAAGTGGACCTTTTTTGGTAAAAGTGGACCTTTTTGGGTAAAAGTGGACCTAGACCCCCTAAAATGGTCCTTTTTGAACATCTCATCACCAAAAAGTTGACATTGTCAACATTTCTTTAAATTTTGGACCTTTTTATGCAAAAATTCTACAAAAAGTGGACCTTTTTCACCTCTTGTGGAATGGGGGGGGTACGGACCTGGGATCTTCTAAAAGAGAAACATATCTTAATTCCTCTTTTTTGTTTTAACAATAACCTTTGTTTGGAAACCACATGACATCACGTCGGATGATGATAATCGGCAGCACTCCCTGTGTCGTTTTTCCGTACGTACATTTAAAGGTGACTTATAGCAACAGGCAGTATCCCCCCAAGACTAGTAGTCCACATGATGTCATATAATGTCAAAACACTAAGTATTATGGTCAAGGAAAAAAGTGGTTTATGTCTCAACATTCTAACAAATATTCTTTAGCAAATACAAGGATTTTTCATAGGTACTTTTAGCTACTACGTAATTGTGCAAAAAGTCGTTTTTATGATGGTGTAAAATTTGAAAACTTTGAGGTCACGTGACCCCCAAACGGCTGATAGCCCCAACATTTTTTTTCTTTTAAATTAAAGAACATAATCTAAATATCATTTCCTTATCTGCACAAAAACAACAATTCACCACTTTGGATGCTATGATCCATTAAAATTGGATCTAAAAACATGTTTTTTTAACATTCCAAAAATGCAGTATTTCAACATGGCAACAGGTGGCCAAAATGGCAACACCGGTGAACAATTGCTTTTTTCACATGCTCTGAAAGGATATAGCTATGCAAATATTTATTTGTTTGGTAAAAATGTTTCATAGTTTGTTATTACCAGTGCATTGAATTTTGCATATTTTTCACTATGAAAAGTGTCATTTTAAGCCTATTTCTTGTTACTGGGGCATCATAACAACAATTGACTGTTGCCATGGCAACAGACATCTGCTGAATTTTTAAATGTTGTTTCAGTAGGTCTGGGCCAATGGCCTGTCATCTGACAAAATTTTTTTTAAATCTATTTTTTTTGTGTCCAATTTCTCCACCTAACCTTCTGTCTTCCTGGGTGTCTGGTGCCATTTCTTTGTATCCATTCGGTAACCAGTTTGGTCCACCATCCATCTGATGATCTAGCTAGGTGAGCAGCCCAGACCCACTTCTTTTGTTTCACAGTCTGGATGACGTCTGTGACCTGTGTCATACTTCTGATCCACTCAGTTGTTTTTCACTCTCTTTTAGTGATTCCAAGCATGCTCCTTTCCATGCTGTGCTAAGCCATCTTCAACTTCTGCTCCATTTTCTGAGTCAGCCCAAGTTTCAGAGCCGTACGTCATGACCGGGAGGACACATTGATTATAGACTTTCCTTTTAAGACACAGTGGCATGTTGCTCTGCATCACCTCATTTAACTTCCCAAAAGCATTCCATCCTGCTCTTACTCTTCTCCTAACTTCATCAAAGTGGTTCATTTTACTACTTGACCCAAGTACACAGATTCTTCTACCTCTTCCAGTGCTGTTTGGCGGATGCAGATTTGTTTCTTGATGACAAAGTTGTTGAACATGGTTTTGGTTTGCTCATGTTGCTCTTCAACCCCACCTGTAGTACATGTGGAACTGTATTTTTGTGAAAATTTCATATACAATCTTGCAACCAAGGTTTTTCTAAATCAAAATTGTATGAGGAATCCAAAAATCATGGGTGTCATTTTTTAAAATGTGTTCTTGGATGTATTCTAGGGGAAAGGTTTATACAGGGGTCAAAATATAAAAGGGGCCAAAATGTGTTTTAAGGTATACCATCATGTTCAGTACCTTTCAAGGATTACAGAAAGGTACAGTTTGCCCTACCTGAGGGTTATAGTAAAAGACAGAGGGTGTATTGAGTCAATCCCACAATGCACCAGTTTTGGGAAATTTTGCCTCAACAGGGTCATGTGATCCCCCAAAAATCCTATTCTTAACACATAAAAATCCTGACTTCTATGCTCATTTTCGCCCACAAAGCATTAGTACTTAGGGAATTTTTAGCATGATTATGACATGTCCTGTAGTTCTTAAACTTTTGGAACACTTTTTATCCCTAAGTACTGACATAAGTTTTGTACAGTACAGTATAGGCACATTGCAATGCATTGTGGGATTGATTCAAAACACCCTCTGAGTAAAAGACTTACAAGGCAAAACGGGGTCAAGGTCACACTGGGGGTAAAACTTCAGATTCAACGGTTTGTTTTAAAAATGGTGCCAAATTGTTCGCCTTACTATATATAGAAGCCTAAAATATACAGGTCGCGTTGTCAATGACGTTTTGATGATAATTAAGAGGACAAATATGGCCGTGGTCCACAGGGTCTATGGGAGACCACTAATCATATCTGTAAAAGTCTCACTTTGAAAGGTGAAACACAGAATCTATATACATTTTCTTATTTAGTATGACCCAATGAACGATTTAAAACCAGTTTCAACAAAATCGGACCATTCTATAAATAATGACCTTGAACTTTCTTGAGCCTATTGTACTAAAACAATAGACCTTTGTTGTAAATATGGCAAACTATACCTTTTTAGAAACCTTAAGAGCAAACGAACAGATTGGTATAAATTTTAAAACAATTTAAACACTTTTATTGTTTACCCCTGTACAAATTTCCCCCTTATCAAACACCCAAGAACACATTTTAAACGAGAGCATCAATGATGCATAGGACCCACTTGTATGGTGGAAATGGAATTATCTCTGGAGATGCAATGCATGAGACACCTAAGACAAGTTATTGCTTGGCAGACAGTTTTTGAACAAATAAGATATTCAAGATGGACATAAAATATGCTTTGGCAAAATAGAAAATGTAGTGTAGTACAAAGTACTTGAGGTCAACATGAACCCGAGGGTGCTCTTCTTCAAATGGTGCAAAAAATACATTCCTGTCATAATTTTTTTTGAAAATTACATAATGCCTCTTTAATCCAATTATAATCTTAATCATTTTCAGAAAATCATATAATGCCCCTTTAATTGGGAATGATCCTTTAATTGGTAAATTGAATAAATGGCCTGTTAATTGGTAAATAGAAGAATAGCCTTTTAATAATTAGTAAATTGAGGAATGTCCTTTTCATTGGTAAATGGAGGGGAAAGAGTTCCATATGTACCCCCTTTAAAATTGTGTACAGGAAACAAATTATATTTATTTATGGCCTTACACTACCAAATACCCTAACCCTAAGGCCAAAAATAAAAAAGAATTTGTTACATGTAGAACTTTGAAGAGGGGGTACATATGGAACTCTTGCCAATGAAGGAATGGCCCTTTAATTGGTAAATGAAGGAATGGCACTTTAACTTTAAATAAATTTGCATTACCCTTTCCAAGGTAAATGATGGAATGGGCCTTTGGCAAATGGAGGAATAGCCCTTTAATTGGTAACTGAGAAATGGCCTGAATGGCCCTTTAATTGGTAAATGGAGGAATGGCCCTTTAATTGGTAAATGGAGGAATGGCCCTTTAGTTGGTAAATTGATTAATGGATTTTTAATTGGTAAATTGATGAATGGAATTGCCCTTTAAAAAAGGTAAATAATGGAGGAATGGCCTTTTAAAGACACTATCAGTGATTTATCCGAAAGAGTGAAAATATTTGAAATTAGTTCAAAAGTGAAGAATAAGTCTCTGACATTCTCATAAGTTACCTTTTCAAACTGAAGAATTAACAGAAAAGGAAGCAATCGGCAGTTTTCAAAGATACGGATCTCCATTCAATTACGTGTTGTAGTAAGTGTCCGAACGGACAATAATGACTAAAATTTCCGATTTTGCCCTTATTAGGTTGCTTTTGGTCCTATCATTTGCAAGGTGTGTTAGGATACCTATACTTGTTACAAACATTAAAAAAATCTGATTTTTGATGATTTTTTCGATTTTCTGATTTATCAAATCACTGATAGTGTCTTTAATAGATACAAGGCGGTCACCTGGCTTTCGCGATCACCCCACCAAAGAACTCTAAAAGCATAACTCATCAATGAACTCTATCCATATCTCACAATCAGATAACTCTAAAAACAACTCATCATT
>JAMKCH010086400.1:0-10096 GCA_023653785.1 Ophioderma brevispina | reverse complement strand
CGCGACACAGTACTCAACGAGACCGTGAGAACTATTACTGGCTGCCTTCGTCCCACTCTATCCGAGTTTCTACCAGTGCTTTCAGGCATTGCACCTGCAGTGCTTCGGAGAGAACACCACACGCACAAACTGGTGAATAAGGCTCTGTTGGGCAACAATCACCTGCTGCATAACACTGTCAAAGAATCACACCAGTTCGGCAGACAGAGATTGTGCTCTCGTCGACCTTTCTGTCGACACGCTGCTAATTTCTCCAGCTCCCCATTCGACATCCTACAGACATGGAACACTGCCTGGCTAGATTTTTCAAGACCAGACCAACTCACTATTACACCTATGGCAATGAAATATGGAACTGATATACCTACAGATAAAGGTTTACTACATAAAAATATTTCTCGCAATTCTCAATACGGTGCGCCGCCAGCAGTTGTTCTGGTCGGTCCCATTTCCCGTGAGTTCAATAGCCTATGGTTAATTTACCCAGACCTGCCTCCAGAACAACCCAAGCATGCAGAGAATTCAAAAGAGTCACTTGCAGAAATAGCTGAAATTTTCAGGTGAACCAGGTGCATGTATTGTGTTCTTCGCATGCTTGGGTGATCTGGAGGCCAAACAAAAGTCCATTCAATATAATTTTCCTTCCGTGAAAGGACCCTATATCGCCGTTCCAGTCACCAATGAACATCGCCTCTCCTGAAGAAGTCAGACCTACTCTCGAAACTCGACCGACTAGTTCTAAAATTGGCCGACGGCGAAACCTGTGAAACGAAATACTACTACTACTATGAATATCTGTTTCAAAATTGTAATAGATTTAAACTATAATATTTAAATACGCACTGAGCACATATGGCTTTGTGGTAAAGTGTCGATGTGGAAGGTTGTTATTCAACGTTCATTTATTTCTTTTCGGGTTTTTATCACAGAACATTTACAGAAACCACAATTTCAATAACTTTGCCTTTTGTTTGTTTGTTTGTCACCTAAGAAGCGAATAGTTTTATTTCAATCCGCTGGACGCTGTTTGCAATGATAACGATTTTGTAGAAGTTCTCTTCAACGATGCTTTTGGTTTACCACACAAAGCTTCGCGGAATGCATGTCGATATAATGGGCTGCTAAGAGCGTACAGATAGGGATTAATGGCGGAGTTCAGGAATAAAAGACCTCTACTCACAACCAGAAGAATTGCACTAAAGCTGTCCTTATTCAAAACACTATTACCGCTCAAATCTGTTATAATGCCGTTCACTGACACGGTGCGAAAAGGTGTTTGGCAAACGAAGAAAATCACACCATTTGCAATCAACATCCGGGCTACTTGATTACGTAGGTCCTTATTCTGTTGTGTAACGTTGTCCTGTTGATTGTCTCCTGCAATGTCACGGTTATTTAATGCCATTACGATATTTACGTAAGTAAAAATGCTCACTATAAATGAGATCACGAAAGACAGGCCTTGGATCATCTCGGAAAATATGAAGAGTTCACGACTAACCTTAAAGCAATCGTGAAAATAAGAAGGTAATTGACTAAATTCTTCCGTTTGAGGCCATATCAAACAACCCTTTTTACGATGACCAAATCGCGGTGTAGCAAGAACAGCACATATCACAGCCCAGAACCAAATGTTTGCAAGAATCTTCCAAGTGCGTGACTTCCCTTGAATAGCACGATGGCGCATTGGTTTACAAATGGCGTAATAACGCTCCACTGACACAATTGTAACAATTGCAACAGATGCAAAGTAACCATATATATAACGAAAATACCAACCGCAAGAAGTGATGAAGAAAGTGGCGTGGCGTGTTTGAAATTTGAGTACTGAAATATGTCCAGGTATAAACGCTGCAAGATACTCCCAAAAACAAGATGTCTGCGATTGCCAGATGGCATAGGTAGTGGTTAGTTACTGTTTGCATTCGCGGTAGACGTAACACGGTAAAGAGAAATGCCAAATTACCAAGTACTCCAATTGAGAGTACACACGGTAATATTATTTTGAAGATTAGTTCGTCCAAACTTCCCCACAACCATCTCTTCGCGGCTAACTCATCGGTGAGGTTGATGTAAAGTCCAAATTCTGAATAGCAAGCGCTAACGTTAAGTTCGTCAATCTGCATCCTCGCAAGCGTTGTATTAATGCTTAGGCGCGATTTTAAGCTAAGCCTAAGGTTGATAAAAAGGCAACTGTTTTATAGCAAATTTAAAAAGACGATCAATTTCCAATGAAATTCACATATGCATTCTTAGCACAGCACATCGTTTCTAAATATTGACAATGTATTTGACAAATATGTTTCACCACAAATTAAATCCGAGAGGAAGTTGTTTATTGCAAAAATGCAATTAAAAGAATTTCATTAATGTTCACCCAGTACTGGTGCCATTCAGCTTGTTCCGGTAAATAATTAAGTTGTACCTGCTCAAGGTAACTTAAAATAAAAAGTCAAATCCGCATAGCATATGGTCAAAAATTCTATAAGTTTGTAATCTAAATGATTACTCAAATTGTCCCAATGTATGATTCAAGAAGGCTAACAAAGAGGAGATATCCTTAATGCAAGGGCATCGTATCTTGAGAAAAGTTGACTTGCCTGCTTTACATTACATTAGGGAGTAATTGTACCTGTTGTATATTAAGAAGTACACACACTGGCCAGAAGTATTGCACACTGTTAAAAATAAACTTGTAAAAAAACAGGGATTTGACTGGCAGCTGGTACTCACAACGTGTAGAACGTAAAATAACTGGAGCCGTAAAAATACGAAACCATTGCAGGGAACGTAAAATAACGGCGTAAAATCTCAGCTTCAACGTTATTGTGGGTTTTTCACTTGTTGAAACAATATTAAGAATTAAAATGTTATTACAATCCTCTGACCAAATTTTCACGTTGTAGCTATGGCATCATAAAAACGTTGTATTTACTTTACCACGTGGTTGTAAAAAAGTTATATTTCTGGCAAACAATTTTGAGAAAAAAGGCAATAAGCAAAGGGAAAACGTGAAGAAATAAAAATTTAAGCCAGTTTATACACTTTGTTTTATATGGTAATGTACACATTCTAATGTCACCAATTACTTAATCATCATATGAGTAAACTTAATACATGTACATAGATTCGAACCAGGGCCTTAAGATTACAAGTCCTAAACTTATCCACTACACTACATGACTTTACTGTTAGCAGATGCTAAAATTAAATATGCATATGTGTGTACTACTTTTTCAAATTAAACTAAATATAATTAAAAAAAGGAGGAAATGAGTTCTACAAGAGTTTTTTTTAACTATTTTTTTTTAAATGATAGGGGAAATAAGATTTTGCATTTTTAATGACGTTACTTACGACCTTATTTAACACATTTTATAGGTAAAACGATTTTCATAGTTCATATTCTTACATTAAAAACAAGTAAGTTACAAAAGAACGTAATATTACGGAAAATATAATAACGGTCAGCGTATAAATACTACCTTTTTTCAAAATGTGTAGTATTATTTTCTAGCCACTGTTTATTTACATTTTTTCTGCTCCAAATTGTAATTTTATGGTATAGGTAATAAAGCGTGAAGATTATTGAATAATTGGGGTTTAACGTAATTTAAAAGGTAACGTCTGGTAAAATTAGGAACATTTTTAACAGTGCAACATGCAGAAAAACAATTTATATTCAAAAAATGATTTAAAATTGCACTAGGAGTTCTTGACTACACATTACGTAATTATTGTCAGAATTACAATTTTCAGACAGATGAGGTTTCCCAGAATCAAATAGTGCGAAAAATGTTTGATTTGCTTGTCATGTTCCCTAAATATGTCGGGTTAAAGAGGCCAGCTAATGATATCTTGCCGATTGTACTCCAGAAGGAATACAGGCACAGGAACGTCAAAATGGTTGCAAAATAATCACTAAATGGATTATATGGGATTGACAGGGTCTACTGTAAATTTTTAGGGTAACAATCGGAGTGGTTGTATGGACCGGAAATGAGATAATGTCAATAGAAAACGGGAGCACGTCCAGGGCCGTTGGACTCGGGAAATTTAATGACGAGAAAGCGGTCACATGATAACTTGAAAACAACTTTTTAATCGCACCGTTGACATTTTTGCTGTTTGCCATGCACTGTGAACACGTAATTAGACATGATTTATGTAAACCACATGATTTATCAGATGAGTAGCATTTTGATGCCTCCAATATTTCACACATTTTTCAAAGACCACCGTCTTCCATTGACTTTATCTCATTTCCTCAAAACCACTCCATTTTTTTTCCTGCAAACATTTAAATAAACCCTGACGAACCCGAACAATTCATTAAGCGACTATTTTGAAGCCATTTCTTTTGTTTCTGTGTCGTTTATTCCTTCTGGAATGCAAACGGCAAGTTATCGTTCGCAGTTTCTGTAATTCGCCATATTTATGGAACATGACAATCAAATCAAACATGTTTTCACCCTCTTGGATTCTGGGGAATAACATCTGTATGAAAACCATAAATTTGACATTTAATACGTAAGATGTGGTCAAGAATACATGGTGTAATTTGAAATCAATTTGTGATTACGAATTTCGTTTTTTGCATGTTGCAATACTTTTGGCCAGTGTGTGTACAAACAACAATAGAAACGTCGTGTATTAATTAATCTATGCATCGTGTCTCTTCTAGAATTTCAGATTCTGAAAATTAGTGTATAAATAGGAACACGATATAAAGTTCCTACTCCGTGTCTCATGGTGTTTGTACTACGGTATGGATGCAGTGGCACCATGTCTCATGATGTTTGTACTACGGTATGGATACAGTTGCACCATGTCTCATGATGTTTGTACTACGGTATGGATGCAGTGGCACCATGTCTCATGATGTTTGTACTACGGTATGGATGCAGTGGCACCATGTCTCATGATGTTTGTACTACGGTATGGATGCAGTGGCACCATGTCTCATGATGTTTGTACTACGGTATGGATGCAGTGGGGGCACCATGTCTCATGATGTTTGTACTACGATATGGATGCAGTGGGGGGCACCATGTCTCATGATGTTTATACTGCGGTATGGATGTGATGCAGGCATCACGTCTCATGATGTTTGTGCTACATGATCCATCTATAATTGTAACTTTAATATTTTTCTGCATCTTGTAATTGTTTTGTTTCTTTTCCTGTTGGCTTGTAATCAGAGAGTAACACCATGACTGACTGTCTTTGCAATGGGGAACATAATATATATAACCTGTTATGCAGGTGTCATATAATACAGTGTCCGTGTGACTGCATGAGTGTCCTACCACCCATCTGTCTATTGTGTTCTAATTGAGTGCTGTATGCATCATTTGTTTCAGCACTGTACCCAAATGGCCTCGTCTACAAGGTCATGGTTTATTCCGTACATGTTGCTATGGTAGCTAGGACACTCTCTCATGGTGGATACTCAGTTTCTTTACACCGGCATAACATTCGCGACAAAATCACTTAAACGATATCCCTATGTGGATGAATCCAGAAAGAAGCGGCAGCCTTTGTTTTGCTCGACAAGTTGAATAAACATTGAAAAACTGATTTCCATCTTTCTTTACTAAAGCCATTTTCTACGTTGCCTAAGGTGTTTTCACTCGCGTTGGTGCCTAAGGGGAGGGGGTATTCCATGGACCCCCTAAGGAAACCACTTTCCCGAAGTAATTTTCCAATGAAACTCACACCACCTTCAAGGGGTCACAAGAGAAGGCCAAAGATGCAGTATAAATGATATGCGGTTTTTCGTCTTGAAATTAGGGGCAATCATTGTTTTCGAAATGCGTCAAAATCGCTCTAAATGTAACATATATGTCATTTCCCCGGCCCTGCTTTAACAGCATACACTTGTAACACATCTTGATGGTTATATCTACTCTAGAAGGGCCAAGTTCCATATATTTAGCACAAATATTACGATTTTGTACTTTTTTGTATATTTTGTGGGGACAGTAACTATGACATAAATTGCCATTGGTTTATTAAGCAATGCCGCGCAGTCGATCAATAATGAAATTGCTTCTTTTCTCAACATAAAGTGTCAATTATTTTTTCTGATTATATAATTAATTTTGTTTCATGCATATGAACATACATAAGCTGAAAAATATTTCTGGCAAAGGGGTTTGCTAATTTATATTTTTAAAATCGCACTCCTGTTGGTGGTGGGGTGGGTCTTAGGGACCCAAGCTAATTATTTCATCAATCTATCTTTATTCATCATCAGATCATGTAATAAGTGACAAAAATCCCACTCGGATGCAACAGAATCAGGTCTGGTCACTAGTGTATATAGCGTGACCTTGTGATACACTGTTGCTTATAAAGTTGGAATGTTTTTTTTTTCAGACCCAATCTTAAACGTATTTCTATTTGAACGTCTCAGTAATCATATTAGAGTAGGTGAAAGATTACATAATGAGTCCCCACTACCCAGGTGAAGTTAACCCATGCATAATTGTGAATCACGTAACAATGCCTTTTGTTGGGAGCTATAATAGACCAGACGTCTGTTGTTTGTTCCTTTTCCTTGATCCAAGCCCATGTTACCTTTACAACAAAAACTGACACAGAGTTTCCCTAAGCTATGACTCGTCCAACGGCATTGCCAATACGTCGAAGAGTGCTTGCACTCCAACGGGAAGGGTACAAACAAGCCAAAGTCGCTGATTTCCTTGGTATATCGCAGAGCACGGTCTGTAAAATCCTCAGACAACATCGAGAGGTGGATCATTTGATGCCACGCAAAATCTCCAGGACGACTATGATTGACTTCCAGACGAGATGATCGCCGACTGCTTGATCTGTGCCCTAGAGCTCAGGAGCCCGGAAAATACCAACGAGTCGTCTTTGTTGTTTGTGGCGATGACACTTTGTACGGAATCAACGTTTCCCGCCAAACTGTAAATCGGAGATTGCTTCATCATGGTTACCGAGCAAGACGACTGACCAAATGTTTCGCGCCTAACCGTTCACCATAGAGTTGCTCGACTTCGCTGGGCTAGGGAGCACAGAAGATTACAGCTCTGACACTGGTGACATGTTGTTGTTATAGACGAGAGCTGCTAAATCCTTGACCGTCAAGATGGAAGACAAAGGGTCCGTCGATTACGTGGTGACAACCTTCGAGATGACTGTATTCAGGAATCGACTCAAGGTGGTGGAGCCTTAGTGATGGTATGGACCGGTTTTCATTACGGAGGAAAAACGTCACTGGTGGAAGTGTGTAAAATATGAATAGTTTGTAGCATCTGCAATTCATTCAATGCAGAGTTATCATGTTATGTGACCAAATAGGTCATAGGTCAACATAATCCAATTGGCATTGAACTTATTTGTGCTTTATCTCGGTAAAGTAAACATTTAACATAATCAAAACTATACTTTTTGGAGTCATCTTTCCTCAGGATATAATTTGCAAGCATTTAAAATAATTATAATCAGAGTAACTTTCAATGATGAACCCTGTACAAATTGAGATTGACCCTTTTTTATTACCATTTTAGACATTTTTACTCTATAACTCCAAAACCAATTATATCCGCCAATGGTCTATACTAACTACCAATGGTGTTAACCCTTTTCTGTAGTGGATGATGAACGAACTTCTTAAATAAGGCCCTATGATATTCTGCTTTTACTCTAATATAGTCACATCGCCTTACTGAAATCAGTAATAAAGAGCTGGAGCTGGAATTTTTAAATTGTTCTTACGTTAAAATGTTGGTATGTCCAGCATCCTCCCTTGGTCTTGTATTTCATCATATCTGTTTGGGTTGGAGTCATGGGATGTTTTTGATTGGTGGGTGGTATAGGCCTGCTGATGACATTATTGACAATTGCAATGCATGCCAAAAAATCATTTATTTTAATTTATAACTATTTGTTTTAATATATACTGGTGGAATAGGATGTTGTCTGTCTATTTAATTGTATTCTCCATTGTTAGTTAGGTCCAAAACCTCAATCTTGTGACCATTCTCTCGCTAGTAAGATTTGATGATTAATTTAGCTTCTATATGGACCTATTATATTAGAAAAGAAATTAGCTCCCATGTCCCTCGCAAAAATCCCGGCATTTGTCGCTAGAGGTCAGAGCACCATAATCATGTACACAGACACGTAATAAAAATAATGATACCCGACATTTGTAAAGCGCCTTTTCCGAAGGATTCAAAGCGCTGTGCCTATTATTATTATGCTGCCTTTAGGAAATCATCACAATCATTTCGCTTCATCTAGGCCGGCAGCTGGCCAAGCGCACATCCCTATCAGCACTTAGATTGTAATATTCCCCATAACAGCTCCCCAGATTTCGCTTGGGTAAACGAGGCAATTGAGATTAAGTGTCTTTTTTGGTAAGTCGAGCGCAAGGATTCCGATTCTGACATTAATTTGACATTGAAAAATGTAGCTATGGACCAGCAGAGCATTTAAATCGTTTACAAAGACACTTTTACGATTAAGTCGACCACAACGATTTCGAATCTGACATTGCTTTGATATTACATTATCATTCTTACCCAGAAATCCAAGATGGCGGCCACCAGCGCCATCTTGAAAAAGTACAATTTGAAAAAAAATCGCGTACACAGACACTTTTTTCAGGTAAGTCGATCCCAAGAATTCTGAATCTGACATTAGCTAGGAGTTATGACATAATTTTGGCCCAGAAATCTAAGATGCATCTGAAGTTAATAACAGAAAGTCCTTTAGATGATACCTTTAGATACCTTTAAATTAGATCGCAGGGTTTTTTCACAAGACGATGGTTGGTTTGTTTTAAAATTAAACCTTGCATTAATTTCTTCCATGTGGACATACATGACATATCATTTGATGGTAGATGTAGTGCACTATTTACTATAGCTGTTACAAATCAATAGTGAACGTTCAATGAACAAGCCTAAAAACTTGCACAAACATTTCAGCAGTTTTAAATTTGAATTCAATAACAAATTTAATATCTACAAACTCGTTACTTTATGTAATTTATATCTTGCGCAATTTGTAAAGTTACTGAATAGAATGTGGTTTTCTTTGACGTTGCTTGCTTACAGATATGATCAACAACAAAACAAATTTGATAAATAAACACAAAGCAATACACGTATTACCGTATCTTTTGTTGTGTCAGAACTCTACTTGCAATTTAATCAACGTTGTCAATGTTTCCCATCTCAATATCAAATTGGTTTATTTTATAATAAGCATATTTTCCCCCTAGGTAATTATTTCTTGACCACAGCATAACAAGGGACAAATTTCTACAGCTTATTCAAGTGACCAATCTGGACGCAATCAAATTTACTTGGCCACTTGATTTGTCAATTGCATTATGAGATACAGTAGTAAACCAGACATGATTGAAAAATAGTGTTATTGTTTGAGTTAAGTGGTCGAGTAGAAAAAAATACTGTTGCCATCACATGATGTGGATCATCACCAGGGTGGATTTCGAAGTGGTGTATTTTTTTAGCAGGGATCAAGATAGGTCATACAACGGTTAACATGTTAAAAATGGCATATTCTTCTCTTTGGAATGTTCCAACATAATGAAGCAAGACGAACAGGAAATTAGTGTGCAAAGTAAAGTGCAATTTAGTCTTTAAAATTTATATCCCGAGCCTTCAAATAATAAAAAGAAATACATAAATGTTGAAATTTATATAGCGCTTTTTACAATGCTTGAAATCGCTTTACATTTATTCCGCTGTCACTAGAATACGTCAGCTACCATACAAATGCCCAAAGTATACTCATACCTTTTGAACACACACTATTTACGTGTCGTCTTGGCACACAGCGCCGGCCATTGTTGAATCTTGGCAAACCTTGGCAAATCTTCACTGCGCTAGGGAGTTATCAACCACATTATAATCGGCTGAGCGTGGGAAATTCCACGTACACACAGTGTCAGATAGCGTTGATTCGGAAATTTTTGTACATTGCGGTACACTGGAGATTGCGCAAAATACTTGGCCTATCGTAACGATTTACGCACCAAAATATTCCTAACTAAATTGTCTAGTTAGCTGACTAGTTCATAATATAGGTTTATTTT
>JAMKCH010086399.1:1279-22958 GCA_023653785.1 Ophioderma brevispina | reverse complement strand
GAGGTAATGGCTTAGCCTTCAATAAATAATAAGTGACAATGAATATTATGTGACAATGCATACAAAAAGGCAGGCACCTCACTGTAGTGCTCGGCGTCTTGTTGGAGGTAATGGCTTAGCCTTCAATAAATAATAAGTGACAATGAATATTATGTGACAATGCATGGAAAAAGGTAGGCACCTCACTGTAGTGCTTGGCGTCTTGTTGGAGGTATAAATGGCTTAGCCTTCAATAAATATTATGTGACAATACATGCGAAAGGCAGGCACCTCACTGTAGTGCTTGGCGTCTTGTTGGAGGTAATGGCTTAGCCTTCAATAAAAATAAAATGTGACATGAGCATCATATGGAGTTGAGTAACCATGGGACGATGAACATCAGGTGGTGACGAATACTGTGTGGCGACGAATGTCACGAAGAAGCAATGTGTCTGTGTTGGAACCCACTGGTGCCTTTTAAATGTTATTATATACTATGAGGTTTAAAGAGAAATATCAAAACTCCATGTGTGTAAATACAAACATATGCACCCCAGGTGTCATATGGTATGTATTTACGATTGCCGGCCAGTGCCTAGAGGGGGGAACCTCTGCCCAAAAAGTGATTTTTGCCATTGTGTTGTTATATTTAGAGATATCAAAACTCCATGTGTGTAAATACAAACATATGCACCCCAGGTGTCATATGGTATGTATTTACGATTGCCGGCCAGTGCCTAGAGGGGGGGAACCTCTGCCCAAAAAGTGATTTTTGCCATTGTGTTGTTATATTTAGATATCAAAACTCTATGTGTGTAAATACAAACATATGCGCCCCAGGTGTCATATGGGTTGTATTTACGATTGCCGGCCAGTGCCTAGAGGGGGAACCTCTGCCCAAAAAGTGTTTTCCTATTGTGTTGTGTAAGATATAAAAACTCTATGTGTGTAAATACAAACATATGCACCCCAGGTGTTATATGGGGGGACCCCCTGGCCAAATTGTTAATCTGAGTATTAAGGGATATTTTGGAGAGTGTCCATAAGCACTGTTTTTGCCCAGATTGTGTATGAAGAGGTTCTACGTCCATGCATACAATAGTTTTTTTATATAAATGATGAGTGAGGAACAGAATAGCGTAGTTAAGATAATTTGAGAACTTGTAACTTGCATTAGGACCCTGTACACCAACAGGTACCCTACCAATCATCCTGTACATTACCAAGCTGTCAACTGTATGTGACGTAGTTGATAATAAATCTAGAATTGTGAGCTATATATATATGACCGAGTTCGTGTGTCGTTTTCACCGGAAGAAGCATAGGGTTCTGTCCCCTATAACTTACCCAGGCCAACCGGTCCGTAGACGGAGGTCGCGGAACCGGCGTCCCGCTACAGTTCCCTATACGGTTAAAATACGGTTAAATTGGTTTGTCGGATCAAAATAACGTATCAATGTCAACCTTTTTTGATATTCCTACAGATTTTATACTTAATATTATTGATAGCAACCATGATTTTCAACCCAGATCTCGCCATTTCTCTCAGTTTTTAGGGTATACTTAGGAGAGGGTCCACAAAAAACACCATCATTTGCAGCAATTACCCGGGCTATTTCCCTGTTATTTACTGGTGTGAATCCTTGGAGACCTGTAATCGAAAGATTGTCCTCTTAGCAAAATAGTATTTTTTTCAACTTTTGTTTTAGGGTAGGTACTATAGAGTACAAACATCACTGTATACCTAATAATTGTTTACTTGGGAAGCCCTATCTTGCAGCTACTGTGCCGCGGTAGACACGGTGTAGCTGCCATATAGGTTACCACGCGAGTAAGAAAACGTAGTACATGTATGATGGAGAAGGTGAAAGACCAGAGGAAGACCCTGCTGCTCTGGTTGCTGTTTTGACCTTGGCATTATTACTCTTAACTGCATAAGGGGCGGGGCTCCTAGGGGCCAATTTTTTTCGGCCGGCGTTTTTTAACGCTGCAATATATTTGGTTTATATTTTTTGTATTTGTCTAACTTTTAGTTGCGCTTGCATTGGTGCAAAAAAAAATAAAATCCATCGAGTCATTTTTGCGCACTATCAGTGATTTGCTAAATCAGCAAATTAAAAAAAATCATCAAAAATCAGATATTTGCATGTATGTAACAAGCACAGGTATCCTAACATATCCCGCAAATTATAAGACCAGAAGCAACCTAATAAGGACAAAATCGGAGATTTTAGTCATTACTGTCCGTTCGGACACTTACTACAACACGTAATTGAATGGAGAATCGTATCTTGGAACACTGCCATTTTCTTCGTTTTCTGTCAATTCTACAGCTGGAAAAGGTAACTTATGAGAATTCTACAGACTTATCCTTCACTTTGAAGCTATTCCTGCAAAAATCAAATATTTTTCAAATCACTGATAGTGTCTTTAATTAGCATGGGTCCCTAGGAGCCCCCCTTATGCACTAATGGAAGTGCCCATGACAAAAATGAAAAATCTTAATAGAGTTACTGTGATTCTGATTTTCATAATGCATACACCTAGTGATATAAACCAAAGTAAATAATTAATCAAAAAGTGTAGTAGGTCACTGGTGCCATAATATTTTATATACATCATGTAGCAGTTTACTGTAAAAACCTATGGTAAATTATACAAGTAAACCTTTAAAAATGTAAAATGGCATGAGACAGTTATGTTTGTGCTTAATATGGTAAATATAGTTCATTCTTCACCAATTAAAGCCTAGGTGAAAGTCTAGGTGAATCAGTGTCGTGCTGATTAGTGTTTTTTCGCACATTTTGACACCACAGACCTTGCATATGACCTTGCAAAAGAGTCTGCACGAAATGTTCTGATGATTTCTAGGCAACATTGACCTGCTGATTCCAAATCTTGATGTAACTTTTGCATCCTTGAGCATTTTGAGATATGGAAGGGGGTAAATTAAGAGGAACAAATTTTGTTATGTAATGAGTTTACTTAACTGCTACGTAATTTTTACTTTTAGTATTTTTTTTCTTAGCCCTTGTTAAAGTCACTATCAGTGATTCATCCAAGAGTCAAAATATTTTAAATTTGTAGAAATAGCTTAAAAGTGAAGAATAAGTCTGAAGAATTGACAGAAAAGGAAGAAAACGACAGTGTTCAAAGATATGACACTCCATTCAGTTATGTGTTGTAGTTAGTGTCCGTACGGACAGTAATTACTAATACATGTACATCCGATTTTGTCCTTATTAGGTTGCTTCTGGCCTTATTTGCAGGATATGTTAGGGTACCCATACTTGTTACTGACATGCAAAAATCTTATTTTTTTATGATTTTTTCGATTTTCGGATTTAACCTTTAAGTAAAATTTTACTATATTATGAGGTCCTATACACACATTAAAATTATGTAAAAAAGACAAACACAAACGTGTAAATATTACACAAATTATGCAGTTCTTACCCAACGTAGGTAAAATGGTTTCTTTGCCATAAAGAACAAACACACAATGGATCCATTTTCAACAATTCTTTTATTTACACAAATCATTCAGTACAGTCATTAATATACAATAAGTTTAACAAAAATCAAATGATTTTATTTTCTTGGCCTATTTTTCTTACATTTACATGAAACCTTCAATTTTAGGAAGAGGTGAAACTATAATAAGAATTTAGATAAGTGAGAGAGTTTGGGTCATCTGGTAATTTTTTTTTCCTATTTTTGAAAACTTTTCCAAATAATGTAGATTAAAATGTTTGTCACAGATGAATTTGCTAAAAATGATTACCTGTACTATTGGGTAATACTAGGATTTTTCCAAATTAAAATCAAGGCTAAACTGATGTTACTTTTGATGTCAAATTTAAGGCACTATTAGGCCAAGAAGAAAAGTTTGTCTCAGAAGACCGCGTGCATTTTGTTTAAAATTGGTCTTTGACTGCATAATTTTTTAATGTTTTTACTCATTTGAAATTTTTAAATTCAGAAAAAAAAATGACAATTTGGCAGCAAAGCGGCCGAAAAAATGAGAAAGTGGGTCAAAAATGCAAAAAACAAAAAAATCTACATTTCGCATTAGCATTTTTTTTTCTAAAAAAAATGCATTTCCAATTGTGATTTTTCACTTTCTTCTGAGACAAACTTGTTTTTTTGGCCTAAAGTGGAGAATAGTAGGAAATTTGGACACCTGGATTTCCCCAAAATGACAACCAAATAGCCTGAAATGGCTACCAAATTCCTGAAATTGTGAAGAAGCAAGAAAATAGCAGCTCTGAAATTTCTTTACCAAAATCAACAACCCTCTAATCATATGGCAAAATTTAAAAGGGGATGGCCCAATTTAAGGATATGAAGTTTTCATCTTGATAGATTTGCCTTCACCCCAAAACCCCATCTGTAAAGTTTCGCGCCGATATTTCAATCCATTTTGATGCGAGAGCTAAAAACATGATTTTTTTAGCCCCATAGAGTACTGTGTAAAATTAATATTGGTCGACCAAAATGGGTCACATTTTCGCTCACAACTTCCAAACCAAACATCCTTTGGCTCTAAGATTTCACAGGGTAAATGAGAAAAATAGTAGCTTTCTTCTGATACCAAAATGTTGACCGCTTCCGGTAAAATCTGGGGCTTCTGGGGACGAGGCTAATAGCGATCGGGCCATGGACCTTTAATAACCAAATCATAATATTTGAATTGATAAAAACCTTTTTAAAAACTAAACACACACACCATTTTGTTATGTCATTTCTGTATTGAAATGTAGCTGTAAAAAGCGCAACATTTTGAAGATGAAAATTTAAATTTTCCTAAAATTTAAATTTTCCTTAAAAGAAATAACATTTTGGGCCAAATTTTATAGCAGAGAACAACTTATGATAAAGAGCCAATTAATTTATAGATCTGATAAAATATGCCTTCATTTGATGCCTAATTTTTGAAGACTGCATTGTTTGCATTTTCACATGCAAAAAAATTTGTATAATCCATTTTAACACAAAATTATCCTGTAGTAGTTTCATAAAACATGTCCAATTAAAAACTGAAATCTTAATAATCTCAGAATAGACAGCATAGCTTATATATAAAACTCATGTGCACACACAACATTAACAAGCAAGTAGCAATAACTCTAAAATGTGGATGATACACCCAATTGTAACCATTTTTTAATTTGTTCATAAAGAGCATTATCTAAAGTCTAATTCTAAATTAGAAATTTTTACAAGCTTAGAATAGACTGCGCTATCTATATCTAACTCACATGCACACAAAACTTTAATATAACGGTCAAGTAGAGCATCACTCCTAAAATGTGGAAGATAGACCCAATTCTAACTATCAAATTTGAATTTGTTCACAAAGAACATTATAGAAGTTTAAAACAGGAAGGAAAATAACTGGTTAACTGGGTAGGCAGTTACCCACCCAGTTAATTATTTTTGCCAACCCAGTTAATTCAATCTGCCCAAAAAATTCGGCACCAAAAAAAATCAATGTGAGATATGGTGAAACCAATGCCTTGATTCATGTTTTATTCATGAGTGGTTCACGATTAATCAATTTGTAAGAAGGTTGACTATTTTATATTCTTTTTAAACCAAATTCATAAAGCCCAAAATGGTCTTACCATATCCAAATTCAACAGAGGGTGAAAGTAGCAACTTGATTAAAGAGAAAATGTGCTAGATACTGATAATGGTGGAACTTTAGAAGACAATGTAGACAGTCAAGATCATGAAGATGTATCAAAAGGTGGTATGGGATGAAAAAAAAAACCAGCAAGATACTAGGGGAGTTTTACTGGGGTGAACCACTTTACCTAATAACTACTTGCATGCCAAGATGAAATAAAAGACTATGGTAGTGTCACAAACATGCAAATGAGGTATTGCAATTGATTCCATCATGCGTTACTGCACAAGATCATACAGCAAAACAGAGTTGCAATATCTCATTTGCATGTTTGTGACACTTTAATGAAACTGTAGCCACATAAACCTTGAAACCACAATAAAGGAGGAGACACGGATATATCTTACAATGTGCATGTGTATAAAACACGAAAAGTACGCTACACTCAATTCATGATCCAGTAAACAAGCTGTGGTCTGTGTCTACGTCCACAAAACACTTTTAAATCACGGCAACAAAAGGAGTTCATGCAGAAGTTTTTATCAGATGCATGACCTTGCACCAGAAGGTACTGTTGGCAAGAATGCCATGCTAGTAATACGGAGGTTGCTGGTTCAAATCTTCCACCAGGACAAGATCATACTCTATATAGTTGACAAACAGTACACAAGCCTTCTCACCAAGGTTGCTTTGCAGCAGGTGTCCTAAGTGAATGAAAGGATGCAGCAATTGTGTAATGCAGAGCATGCAAAAGGAGTTGCAGGCAATCAACCTCATCTTTGACCTACAGACCATCAAATACAGATACAGCAAATCTATTGGACTTATGATGGACAACTTTTCCCATGTGGAATGAAAGAAAGGGGCCAAATGCCAGAAAATGGAAACACTGAAGAAGGCTGGGAGGAAATACTCCCTCCAGGATCAGCTATGGCCAGACATTCTCTAGAAACTACAAACTCTAGGGGTTACCAAGCTGTAAGAGCACAAGTTGTAATTTCAGTCTACTACAAACTTGATTAGTGGCTGAATGATGAACAAAATGAGAAATGCAAACTCTATCAGGACTTTGTGTCAGCAAAAGCTTCAGCTTCTTTGATAGACATGGAATGGAAACCTGTGCCCCAAGATAGTGTTCAGATCCTGTCAGGCAATGCCATCCATTTGAAAAAATCCAAATTGCAGGAGAAGCCGATAACACACAGAACACAGAATTGGATGTTTCCAGCAAATTCTTCAAGATGTGTATCTGACTGCTACACAGCCAATCATATGGAAAAAAGACCTCAATAGTCTTTATTCTGATCAATCTGGTTTTCTTAAAGGTAGGGATACATTGGGAAATAATATTCGCTTAATATTGGATGTTGTTGAATATACTGAGGCAAATGATATTCCTGATGCTATTTTGCTTAAGGCTTTTGATTATGACAGTCATGAAATTTAATTACAAGCTCTGAAACATTTCAATTTTTGTAATCAGTTTATTTCATGGTTTGAAATGATTTATTTGTGCAGGAAGTGTTACATTAATATATCGTATAACTAAAATTTAAAGTCCCACTTTTGAAATTTGGAGGTAGTTTGAAGGTGTTTTTATCAAGGATGCTGAAGATGATTTGTTGGGTCCGACCTCTGTGAAATGTGGGAAACTCTTGGGTGTTTTTAAAAATGGCTGCCAAAATTCCAGAAAATGGCATATTAGAGCTAAATCAAATTTGGGCTATTTCTTAATGCTAATTAGGCCTATTGTGTAATGATATTTAAATAATTAGGATTAGGACTAGTTTGGGCTGGCTGTTTTATTTTATTATTATCAAAAAATATAAATCAAAGTGAAGATGTTGAAAGATTTGTTTATATTTTCAAGGATGCTGAATGAGATTTTTTTTCAAGAACCAGGGTCAGGATTTACCCTCATACCTCCGCCTAGATCAATATGAAAGTTCATACAATTAAAGGCTGACTCAGCCCTCAATTATTTAAAAAAATCATATTTTTGCATGTACATAATGCTTGTCCTTATACTAATCACTGTGTGAAATAGCCAAGCTCAAATCGAAGTCCTTCATTTAGAAAATCACATCTTTGTTTTAAAATTCCGGATCCGGAATTTTTGTTATATACAGTAGCCTATGGCACTGTTATACTACGCATAAATGTTTACTGCATCAAAACAAAAAATCTGATTTATCTCTAATTTTGGAATTGAGCATTTTAGGTGACTATCTTTAGTTCTAATTTTAAATTAATATATAAAAAATATATATTCAGAAATCTCTGAGTCAGCCTTTAAGTCGTCTAGTGAATCTGGCATGCCTTTTGGAGAAATCTCATTGAAAAAAAGGTAAATCAGCCTTTTTGGGGCTGTTTTCAATTATTATCAAATACAAATATAAATCAAATAAAAAGATGTTTATTTTTTTTTCAAGGATACTGAGCAAGACTTTTTCAAAAACCAGGGTCATACCTTTGACTATATGGAAGTTGATACAATTGAGTGGTCTAGCACTCTCCAGGGAGAATCTGACATTCTCATCATGCAGTTGTCCCTCTTAAAACATGCAAGTCCCACTGGCCTTCTCTAAATACCTTGGAATGATTTTAATGTTCCCAAAGTCAACGTAGAAGTCAATCTGGTCAAGCCAAAAGATTAGCAATATTTATTCCTGTTCAACATTTGTACTGACAGATGAACTGATACTAAAGTTTGATTCATCATGCTACATATTCAGCCTCCTGCTTACAAAGCACCACACTAGGATTGTTTGAAGGGTTTACCACAACATTTTACACACAGATAGGAGACTGGGGGGTTTTCTGGATTTGCCAATTATGGAATCTGACACCGAGGTGGTCCAAACTGGCATTCTTTGCCCTCAAGGGTAGCTGAAGAGTTGCCACAAGCAATGTGGCTTCAAGATCCAAATTGCTCGATTTAAGAAATTACATGCCCTGCATTTGTAGACCAATAATGTCTCGTACTAGCTCTGTCCACCAGACAGCTGAACAACTCCACACTTCTCTTGGAAATCAATCGGGTCATGCTGTAAGTGATTAGCAATATTTATTCCTCTTCAACCTTTGCACTGACATATGAACTGATATGAAAGTTTGATTCATCATACTTGGTCTCCAGCTTAGAAAAGCAAAACACTTGGTTTCTTTGAAGGGTTTACCAGGACATTCTGAACACAATCATTCTGAACACAATCATTTCACATTATAACCATCTCCACATTATAACCATCTTCACAGAATGTCTGAACCCCACTTTAATCCTTTAGGGATCACAACTGGAAAAAGGTTGGAGGGGACACATCAAATCAGTGAAATTACTCATCTTGCAGTCACAAAACTCCAGGCACTACATGTAGTCAAGATATATGCCTTAAAGGAGAACCGTACTAAGAATAACCTATACAATATACGCTATAAAAATAATTACTGGACACATATCGAGTGGTTTCATGGAAAAACGGAATTCTACTAACCATAAAAATGAATAAAAACATTTTGTCTGACCATGCGCTATTTGAATTTCGCGCTGGTGTATATGGGATATGTATACGTGTTATGCGATACGGACGGCACATTAGTGTCATACACCTTCACACGTGACGCTTTCATAATGTGTATTTACTATGGCATGTGTGACGCAAACGTGCCGACCGTATCGCATAACATGTTATACACTAGTGTGAAATTTAAATAACACATGGTCAGACTAGATGGTTTTAATTCATTGTTATGGTTAATATAATTCTGTTTTTCGATGAAACCACTCGATATGTGGTCAGTAATTATGTTTCAGAGTATATTGTATAATATTATTCGTTGTACTGGTTCTCCTTTAATGGGGGGGGGGTCTTTGTCCAAAAAACCCTGGAAACATTTTTGGAAAGTGCTCTACAACTGATCAAGTGCAAATAGAGAGAAATTTGTTTTCTCAAAAATCTCCTCCTGCCCCTTTAACCTTTTCTTTTGCTTGAATTGTGTATTGTGTAACTCAGAACGTGTATCGGATGATTTTGGTCATAATTGCATTTTGAAGTGTTGAATCAATGTCACTACACTCAATTCATGATCCAGTAAACAAGCTGTGGTCTGTGTCTACGTCCACAAAACACTTTTAAATCACGGCAACAAAAGGAGTTCATGCAGAAGTTTTTATCAGATGCATGACCTTGCACCAGAAGGTACTGTTGGCAAGAATGCCATGCTAGTAATACGGAGGTTGCTGGTTCAAATCCGCATTGCTGCAAGTGTGGATGCCCCATGGGGGTGGGGGGGGGGGGCAGTGTAACATGAGGGGATGGATATAACCCAACAGACTCAAGGATCCCCAAAATACACAAACTCCACTCCACCATCTTCCACCAGGACAAGATCATACTCTATATAGTTGACAAACAGTACACAAGCCTTCTCACCACCTTACACCAGGACAACATCACAAACTATATAGTTGACAAACAGTGCACAAGATGCAAACTCAGCTCTGTGACTGGCCCTTTGAGGTTCATGATCTCAGGTTTCCCTAACACCAGAAAATGGAAAGAGAAAATATTCCCAGATAAGATCATTTATGACCTAAAAGAGTTGATTCAGCATTACCTTGACCTTAGAGCAGCCAATGGAACAGCAATACCACACAAGGGGTGGATAAAGCTGCATTTTGAACTGTAGACTTCAAATGACATCACTTCACCTCCTGGTATGGTACCAGGTCCTTGCCACCAGTGAGGACCTCCCAGAAACAATCATTGGCTATAATGTTAAGGTGGTCACACCAACATAGCAAAATTAGTGTCAGCTATACAATCTGATCATCATTTCCACATATTCCCCACAATAAAGCAACAATGTTGGTCACACTAATTTCAGATGACTCAGATGATTTCTGTGATGTCTTTTCACCCCTATCTCCCTACAAGATCTCCAACCAAGAACACCAACTGGACAGAGTACAACATCATACTCCCACAGAAAACTCTTCTTGGAAGGCTGAATCTCAAAATGGACTACAGACATTTCAACAAGAAACACTGATAGCCAGCCTCTATGGCTAAGAAGAATGTGCTGTGCAAAACAGTTCAGTTTAAGTTAAGGATCCAGCTTGCTGCAAAAGAGGGCGACAATTCAGAAAAATGTTATTGATAGAGCAGGAGCCAAATATCATAGGGGCCTTATTTAAGGAGTTCGTTTACCCCGCCCCCCACTACAGAAAAGGTTTAACACCTTTGGTAGTTAGTATGGACCCTCTACATCAATGCTAGGTAGGTAGTACACTCAAATTGTGGTATCACTTTTTCAATAGGGGCCAATTTAAGTTTACACAGGGGTCAAATTTTTAAAATGCCCCAATCATGTTGAAATGTATGCCATATTGTCCATCTAATCATAAGGATTCCAAAAATGTATAGTTTGTACCACATACGACCATTGGTTTAGGAGTTATTGGGTAAAAATGACAAAAATGGTAAAAAAAGGTCAATCTCAATTTGTACAGGGGTCAATATTTACTTGCAAATTATCGCCTGAGGTAAGAGGACTCCTAAAAAGTATAGTTTTGATTATGTTAAATGCTTACTTACAGAGATAAGAGTCAAAGAAGGTCAACACCAATTGGATTATGTTGCCCTATTAGTATGGGGCGGTGTGTTGATGGTTTGAGATTTGTTGGCTTTTTTGCTACAATTGGAATTTTTGGTCTTAAAATGTAGATAATGGTCCCAGGAATCCAAATCAAATTGTTACCATTTTTTTATCCCTTCCGTTTGGCGGCCATCTTGGTTTTCAAAATGGCTGCCATTTTCAACACATTTTGCTCTATATCTCGACTTCTAAACAACATAGAAGGCTCAAATTGGTGGCAATACCGATGTTTGTGATGTGAAGGAACACAAATATCACATCTAAAGAGTCACAGATTGTTTCCTTCAGGAGGTCATCTTGAATTTCAAAATAGCCACCATTTTCAACATATTTTGCTCTATATCTGGACTTCTGATCAACATAGAAGGCTCAAGCTGGTGGCAAAACCCATGTTTGTGATGTCAGTGAACGCAAATATTACATCCAAAAAATCACAGATTGTTTCCTTCAGGCAGCCATCTTGAATTTCAAAATGGCCGCCATTTTTAACATATACTTCGCCCAATATCTGGACTTCTGAGCAACATGGAAAGCTCCAATTGGTGACAATACCCATGTTTGTGATGACAAGGAACACATTACATCCAGAAAGTCACCAATTGTTTCCTTCTGGCAGCCATTTTGAAATTCAAAATTTTAAACGTATACTTTGCCCAATATGGCAATACTCATGTTTGTGATGTTAAGGAAAATATATGTTACATCCAGAGAGTCACAGATTGTTTCCTTCTGACAGCCATCTTTAATTTCAAAATGGCCACTAACTTTTACATATACTTCGCCTGATATCTGGCCTTATGAGCAAAATAGCTCAAATGCTTCTTCCTAATCAGATATACATCCTATTGTAACAGAACCACTTAGAGCATGGAATCATGGGAGAGCCATAGCTCCTGATGTTTTAACAAGTTTGTATATGGGTTTCAATGTTATTGCTGTCCATATGTTCCAGTGCAATTTCAAGTATTGAAACCAACATCCACAACTATCTATCTAGCGGCCACATGTAGCGCCAAATGTCCCTGTCTGTCATTGAGTTGGGGATGTAAGATGGATTCTGCTGCATGTCTAGAGCAATCACATCAATGAAGTTAAAGGGGCGAGAACCCCTGTTTGGGCATGGTAACCTCCAACATGTGATGTACGAGACTACTTGATCAATCGCAAGATAACAGTAACCGGCAAATCGTGCTCAGCGTTGGGCAACAGAAGATGAGATTGGAGGGATATCTCCATATATCTGTGCTTTGGTCATGTGCTCACGCCAGGATATGTTTTGTACTCGCATAAGAAGCCTGGTGTAGGTGCCATCCAGTCTATCCTGTAGCTCTTTTTTCATGGCCCAAGTCTCAGATCCATATAACAGGATACTCTCTACACAGGCTCTAGAGAACTTCAGCTTGGTTGAATTGGAGATACCAGATTGCCATAGGTGGTGTAGTTTATTGCAGGCATTCCAAGCTTGTCATTTGCGTGACAGGAAGTCTTTTGCTGTCGGCAACATAGGACCCCAGGTACTTGAAGTCCCTGACCTCTTTGAGTTGGGTACCGTCTTTAGTGCAGATAGATTGATGATTATCTTCCTCATTGACGGTCATTATATTCTGTCTTGTCATTTAGACGTAGGCCGACTTTGTCTACAGCATTATCAAGTAATGTTAGTAGACCTCTTGCACCACATATCAGATCGGCTGTTAGAGCTGTGAGATGCTGACTTTGGTGACGTCTAGAACGCTTGGGTTTGATGGTGAGTCCCTTGTCGTTCATGATGTCAAGACTGTCTGAGAATGTAATCAACCATGAAGAGATAGGGAGCAAGAGTATCTCCTTGGAGGATTCCAGTAGTTGTTAGGAACTCCTTTGTGGGCCCATCCATGGGAATTCTCAACACTTCTATGATCCTTCTGAGGGCACGTATCTGAGGTAGTGTTGATCTGCCTTTGCGAAAACCATTCTGGTTTTGTCTGAGAATGGGATCTATGTGAGAAACGATTCTGTTGAGCAGCATTTAGTTGTAGATCTTAGAGGTCAGTGGTGACAGTGTGATTCCTCTGTAGTTTTGGGGTTGTTGGAGGTCACCTTTCTTTTGGCAGCTGGTTTGTTTCCCATGTAGGTGTCATTTCAAAATTCCAACAGTTCATCATGCAATAGTGGATTCTTCCAGATTACTGCAGGAATGTTGTCCGGACCAGACGTCTTGGTGTTGTTCAGTTTCTTCAGGCAGATCAGAAGCTCCTCTATAGTGAAAGGTCCAGTCTTGATAGGAAGGGCGTCTGTTATCTTGTGATTGAAGAAAGTTTCATCAAGGTTAGTGTTATTCTGAACTGGCTTGCCAAGTAGAGAACTAATGTGCTGAAACCATGTGTCGAGGCGCTCTTCGGTTGTTACACCTTTGATTCTTATAGGTGGGGTAGCTTTCTTATCAGGCAGCTCCCTCAGTGCCTCCCAGGCAGCAGCATGCTTGTGTTTGAGATGTAGGGTGTCAAGTGTTTCAGCCTTGGACTTAACATGCTACTCAGCACCACGGTGTAAGCATCATCAAGTGCAACCTTAGTGGCATCAAGGTTCTGCTTGGAGCTTCTGGTGGATTTAGTATGGTGCTTCTTGGTTGCAGACTTCATTTTTCTCTGGCTTTGATGACTTTGTCATTTGAAGCAAAGGCAGTAGTCTTCTTTCTTCTAGGTAGCATCTCCAGTGCAATTTCTTTGTTGGCTGAAGTGACGGCATCATATACTGTGCTGGGGTTCTAATCTACAAGCTCATCAACAAGAGTGTTGAACCTGTTATGTACTGCTACAGTATACTGCTCGCAGAGCTTTGTATCTCCCGCTACCTTCCCCCAGTCAATTGTTTTCATGGGATCTCCAAGAGGGGGTTACCCTGACGGTAACTTATCCTGCTCCTGCAAGAGACAATTCTATGATCAGACTTATCAGCTTCAAAAGTGTTGTAGGCTCTTGAGTTCTTAATGCTGTTAAGAAGGCTCTATGGCCAGAATGTAGTTCAGCTGGACAAGTTCTCCATTTGGGCGACGGTATGTCCACAGTCTGCTTGCTTGAGTGGCAACAGGGCTACGAATTCCCTCATGCACACCCCACTTCCACTCGACCCGCCGCTGCACACGAACAGCGCGTCCCCAGGCCCAAGACTAGCACCGCAATCTCCAGGGATGCACCGTAGATTATGGGCTGGAACTGCATCTGTGGCTGTGGACAGTCCATAGTTAAAGCGAGAGACAGTTTCATCTGGATGGTAGCATCAAATGACTGTTGTTTCAGGATTACCCATCAGTGTAAGCTTCAGGATGCGCTCATTACAGCTGACAAGGCTGGCACATGACTTGAGAGCCTTTGGTGACAATAGAAATCCCACACCTCATGTAGCTGCATTTTTCTTATTCTTCCAGGCGGAGGCTGTAATAAGTGCGTAGCCATGGATATTCGCTGTGCTCAATGCAGTGTTCAGATGACATCAATATCATACAGTTGTACTTCATGTACAAGTTCTTCTTTCTTGGCTGTTGTTGATAGTGTCTGGACGTTGTATGTGCTGATGATGAAAGTTGTCCATGCATCTTTTGTCAAAATAAGGGTTGGACCTTCCAATAAGCTTTAGGACCCACCCATCATCCGAATTGGTAGAGACCAATGTTGACTCAGGAAGCACAGACTTCAAAACCTGGTGCTACGTTGTAAACAATTCAGCTCGTCAATTAGCTAAATAGTAGCTGGGATTTGCCAGGTCTCCAGCACCCTTTTCTGTTGGGAATGGTCCCTTAGCCTTCGTCTTTCACGGTGACACTCTGCCACAACATCAATAACATCACAAACATGGGCATTGCCACCAAATGGAGCCTTTTATGTTGCTCAGAAGTCCAGACATTGGGCGTAGTATATATATTAAAAATGGCGACCATTTTGAAATTCAAGATAGCCCCTTAAAGAAACAATCTACTTCTGAATGTAATATATATGTTCCTTGACATCACAAACAGTGGGTATTGCCACCAACTGGAGCTTTCTATGTTGCCCAGAAGTCCAGATATTGGGTGAAGTATATGTTGAAAATGGCGGCCATTTTGAAATTCAAGATGGCTGCCGGAAGGAAACATTCTGTGACTTTTTGTATGTAATATTTGTGTTTGTGTCCCTTGACATCACAAACATGGGTGTTGCCGCCAACATGAACCTTCTATGTTGCTCAGAAGTCCAGATATTGAGCAAAATATGTTGAAAATGGCGGCCATTTTGAAATTCAAGATGTCCGCCTGAAGGAAACAATCTGCGACTTTCTGAATGTGATATTTGTGTTCCTTGACATCAAAAACATGGATATTGCCACCAATTTGAACCTTCTATGTTGCTCAGAAGTCGAGATATAGAGCAAAAAATGTTGAAAATGGTGGCCATTTTGATGGCCGCCAAACGGAAGGGATAAAAAATGGTAACAATTTGATTTGGATTCCTGGGACCATTATCTACATTTTAAGACCAAATATTCCAATTGTAGCAAAAAAGCCAACAAATGACACACTGTCCCATACTATATGACCTATTTTGTCGCATAACATGGTAACTATGCATTGCAGATGGTACAAACTATTCCTTATTTTGACACATTAAGCTAGATGAACAACTTCTTTCATTTTTTTTCCAAAATTGGAGCAAATTCTGATTTTGACCCCTGTACAAATAGAAATTGACCTTTTTTACCATTTTAGCCATTTGGTACACACTATACATTTTTGGAATCCTTACGACTAGACGGATAATATGGCATATATTTCAACATGATTGGAGCATTTTAAAAATTTGACCCCTGTGTAAACTTGAATTGGCCCCTATTGAAAATGTGATACCACAATTTGAGAGTACTACCTCCCTAGCATTGATGTAGAGGGTCCATACTTACTACCAAAGGTGTCAAACCTTTTCTGTAGTGAGGGGTAAACGATGATGTTTGACCTGGGTCTGAGCTCCTCATCTATGACGACTGCTATGGGAAGAGTAGATTTCATACAAATACTCAACATCTTTCTTCATCGCATCTTTGCTCATTGCATATGCTGGTTGTGTGCTAGATTTCTGCCGACTTCTACACATTTCATAAATGTAAATACTTGATAATGGCAGATCTTATCTCACCAAAATGTTGTATTACTTGTCCCTGTCTGTTTTCCCATGCAAATTGAGATGAGAATTTTGTTCTTCTCAGCATCCTTCACTTGATTTGATTTTAATAAAGATAGTTTCATGATAGAAAATTTAAAGGCTACTGGGTCTCCAAAGGATGACAAATTTCTCATTAAATGCACTGCAACTATGCATTAAGGAATTAGATGAGCTATCTTCAATCAAGCAATTGCCATACGGAAAATGGTACAGGAGAAATCAGCAGCAAGTCCTTTAAAAGGTGTGTCCCTTCCAGGAAAAAGAACTGAAGCTGTGCATGGTGCAAAACTGAAAAGAGCAACTTCCAGTGGCGTATCGGGCCTGCCCACTCTGAAGTCTTGGGAAATTTTCCTTTTCAGGGGGGTCAAAAGGCCAAAAAGTCAGAGGGCTAAAAAAAGCGGCTGATTTAGCATGATTTTTGCAATTTTTTTTAACGGCCAAAGTCGTCAGGGGGCAACCTGCCCCCCCCCCCCCCCCCCCCCCCCCCCGCCTGTTACGCCACTGCCAACTTCTGATGTTACATCAAGACTTCAGAGAATATCAAGACATGTCCTCATACCATAAAGGAAATAAAGCTTATCAGCCAAAAATGGAAATCAAATTTAAGACTAATCACAACTACAACTGACAACCCAACGATCTGTTTTGCACATTCCACCTCTGATCCGCTTCATCTATACTTATGAATATTAGATCAGCTAATTTGTCAATTTGTCCTTTTGCATGTGCACTTCTGACAACATACAGAAAAAATATGCAAAAAACCCTAAATGCACAACAATCATGAAATCTGAAAGCTTTGTTCAAATCTTGAGAATACTCTCAGTAGTACATATCGTCGGGTGTATTCCATAGTGATGGATGTTAAACAAAATACGAATTTGTTTCCGAGAAAATCGTATTTGAAAAATCGCGAACTCTAGAGGGTCCGTACACATCCCCACATACGATTCCAACAATCAAATCCGATTAGTTAACAAAATTAACAACTGGAAATTAATTTGAGCTAATATTCATAAATTCTTACTTAATAAAATGGATGTAATACATTGGAAAAGTTAACCCTCTTATCTGTCACACCAAAAATTACACAAATAGGCGATTATGTTCATGACATAGTGACTGATGTTGAATTTTTCCTATACTAAAGCGTTATTCAGCAATCAGCATCCGTCATTATGGAATACGACAATCTGCGTTTTCCGAACATCCGTCAAACCAACATGCGTCATTGCGAATCTGCTCAATTTGATTTATTACATAATGACGGATGTTGAGTGGATTGCTGAGATTCACCACTTTGAACTGTAAATATGATATAAATTTCTAGTAACAGCAATATTTAAAATTTCATATTTTGCTTGTATCGGTTATAAATTAAAGAATTATAATTTTTTACAAAGTATTAATCTCGGCTGTGAAATCACATATACACTTCTATGACAGAGGGCTCAACATCCATCACTATGTAATACATCAGACTTTGTTATGTAACATATGTCAAAATTACCAAATTTCTAATGTGTAAATGGGACACCAAACCAATTTTCTTATTTTTTAAAGATAATATCATTACTATGTGATATGTGTATAGTTTTATATGTACATTTTGGTTATTTGAGGGGGCACAATAAGATTAATTGTACAAATGGTCATGCCTGCATATAAAACAATGTTTTTCAGGCACAGGTGTAGCGGGACACCATTTGGTGTCCCGTTTACACGGGGAACCACAGATCACCACAGGATATTCAAAATTTAAAAGTTTTTAGATACACTCTCTTTAAAAACTTTGCACGATATAGCATGAATTACGTATGCAAGCAATTGCAATGCACTTTAGCATGTCAACCTACATTCAGTTTCTTAGAACAAACCATTGGTTCCCATAGTAAACGTGAAAAGTGGGACACCAAAATTTTGGGTTTTGTTTACACGGGGAATCAATGACTTGCATCGATTATAACATGATCGGCTAATTACCAAAACAGTCAGCTTTATTATGGTATGTGTTTGCTTTATAATAAATCAGAACAATATACCATATATTTTCAAGGTTTTGATGCACATAAAAACCAAGAACACAATGTTTAGGCTTTTTTATTTCATGTCACAGGCTTGGTGTCCCATTTACATGGGAAATGGCACCTTTAATTTATACATAAAATTAAAAGTTAATTAGTTCAATGTTTCATATTATATAATCTAAAAATAAGATGCAAATGCTGTAATTTAAAATGGAATTTATAAGTTTGAATACATATCTTCATGGTTAAATTTAAATAAACTAAATGTCACATAGTAAACGGGACACCAACGTCTACTGGTACCCTAATTTACGGAAACACCCACTTGCAAGGTTCGGCACGTGGCACATTTGAAGATTTTGGTACTTAGTACTATTTCCCTTAATTTCGTAAAAATGATAAAAATTCAACATCCGTCACTATGTAATGCACCCGATGATATGCTCTTAGCAATGTCAAAAATACATAGTGCTATCCATCCTGAAGAATTCTATGGTAGCAACAGCCCCAAACTGGAAATGCATGTGGTCGAGATTTGTTGAACTGGTAAACAAAATGAAGATTCAACCTGAAAGCAGTGACAATCAAGAACCACCACTTTGGTTGACTTGTATAATACCAAACACACACTTCACATGACATCACTCTGGTTTACTTATAAATGATCAATTATCCACCAACCAACTAAAGAGCAGACCCATATTTGCTCTACCTACATCTTTTCATCCACCACACACTTTCAAAAGCATTGTTTTGTCAAGCTCCACACACAAGATTCATATGCTCCAACTCACAATGGAGACAACTACACAATCTAAAATTAACTTCCAAAGACATAAATACTAGAACAATCTAATTGAAGAACAAATTGAACTTGCAAACAATCCTTGTGCCAATCTTTTCTATAAGAGAAGATTGGAACCAAGGTTCCTCTTGTTCTGTCTTTCTCACCTAAAAAAATGGTAATTTTTACAAATTATGGTAATTTGATATCGATAAAGGATTGATTTTGATACAAGCATGTGAATACCCTACCACTTTTCCCATCCGACACGTAAACCCATAGCCATATCGAAGTACGGACTCACCGAGTACCTCCGAAGGCCTAATTTCTGTGTAGATTCAAATTTATTTCCTAATATTCCAAGTATAGAACATCTGCAATATTCATTTTCAATAACATTTGACAAACAATGATATCTATGCACCATGCCACACCAATTTACTTACAGTCGATGAATGTTATGACTGGCACTACCCAACACGGAGTGATTTGGTGGTGTTCTCTCTTCTACACTCTTCCACAAAGACCAATGCGTAAGGATTTAGTGGTGTTGCAGTACAATAGAAACCAATTACTACCACCAATTACTATCAATGCCATGACCAAGGCACCAACACACAGGTGAAGCTACAACCACTATTGCTACCACAGTTATCAGCACAGCAAATGACCTTACCAGGAAGTACACCAAGCAATTTGATACCATAGGAAACTTCACCTTCAGGAGAATGCAACACCCATATAGCATCTGCTTGAGGGATAAGATCAAATCTGAGCTCAACAAAATGGAGAAAAGGGGATCATCAGAAAGGGGAACCAACACACAGATTGGTGTAGCTTGACAATGTCCATTTAAAGCAAGACGGATCATTAAGAGCTTAAGAGTGTGTTTGGATCCAAAGTGATTGAATGCAAACCTAAAAGATGTCCTCATAAAATACCCACACTAAAAGAGAATATATCCCCATCTAGCAAAAACTTGAGTCTCCTCCAAACTTGACACTAAGACAGCTTTACCCTGGACAAGGCATCGCAAGAGCTAACAACCTTCAAAACCTCCTTTGGATGGTGGTGTTTTAGGAGACTACCCTTATAGGTTTGTCCATAAGCCAGGACAGTTTTCAGCAACAAATAGATCACATCACTGAGCACCTAGAAGGCAGTGTCAGTATAGCAGATAATATAGTAAAATTTGGGGAAACTGAAGAACGTGATAGAAACCTGTCTGATGGAGGCAGCCAAAAAGGACTTGCCTTAAATAGCAGCAAGAAGAACAGTGTAAGCTTCTGTGGATCTTTGTACACATCTGAGGGAATCAGACTGGACTCCAAGATTGATGACTTGAAATCAATGTCTACACCACAAACTATACCCATTAAAAAAGGAGGACAGCATCATTAGAAGATAATCATTTCGGATAAAGAAACTCTGCATTTTATCCCAACATATTTTAAACATTGATGCATTAAATAGGTTAACTACACTTTCATCCACATTTATTTGCTCCAATTTATTCGTTTTAAAAGCATTTCTTCTTTGCCTTCATTTCACCATGTCAATTTGGTGTGTGCACTTCCTGGCACATACCTCCTTTGTGTTCTACAATCCACTCCCTATTCATGGTTAAACATTTTAAACGTTTGTACAATAATGTGGTGGTATTACATTACATGTGGTGCAGTTGGATTAGCATTCGCCTCATAAGCATAAGGTTGTGGGTTTGAACCCTGCTGTCGCTAAAGTGTTGTGCACTTAAGCAAGGCACTTTACCACACTTGCCTATTTCCACCCCGGAGTATAAATGAGTAGACCCTAATGGCATATGCTGGGAATGTAAAACAGACTCGCTGTGTGGAAGGAGTGGCAAACCCCCCAGAGCAACATTATATGATGGAGTCTGGCCCAAATGCCAGACACCGAGAGATGGCCATTCCACCTGTGGGTGCACCATTTACATTTTATTATTACATTAACACACTGAAGCTTTTTTTTTTTCAATTTTAATGTTAGGTATAACAAATTAAATTGTGAGGTCAAGAGTTTTATTTTACTTCACTATTTAATGTATATTTTTGTATATTTTTAACTTTATAGATTCTGATTAGGGAAGCTACTTACACTCCAAGATTTATTTCTGATTCTCATGCCTATAAAATTCTTTTGTTTTATAGATAAGGTGACATCAATGTTTACAAACAAGTTAGCACCTGATCTACTGACATGTTAGAGGTGCGAAGAATATGCCCATATAGTTACAGCATTCAATAGCCTTATCACGCCTGATTGAGTGTGAATTTAAAAGCACAAACCCTGCAGATGCTCACGCATACTGCCGGGTAGTGCTTTGTTCGTTGCCTGGCGTTGACGTCACATGTCAACTCATCTATAGATTCAATGATTTTGGACCTTGCAAAATTCTGAATTTCTG
>JAMKCH010086398.1:4810-19605 GCA_023653785.1 Ophioderma brevispina | reverse complement strand
ACAGTGAGACCCCTTGCGATTCAGGGACCAAAAACCCCCGCCACCTCTCCGGCCAAAAAGCCCATGTGAGATTTTGTAAGATCAGTGGATCACGATGCATGGTCACCCGTGGACCCTGTGGAGATCAGTGACCCAAACACAAGACAATTCCACACCGTGAGCTATTGTGAGCTTCACTGATTTCCTAGCCAAGAATGAAAGTATGACCCTGCGCGAGATTCATTGATTTTTTATGTGACAAAAACTCCTTCACGATGGTTTGTGAGATTCAGTGGATGTGGATTTGTATGTGGAATATTGACCTAGCAGGTGACATCCGATTTCCCTAGATTTTGATATTGATACCTAGTGGATATTTCGACATATTATATTTTTATGCCCTATTTCTTAACATTGATTTCGCTATGTTGATTATTACTGTATAAGTGGTGTTAGAGATTTCAGGAGGTGCCAGACAAGATTGAAAACATCGTGTCTTGATGGAGTGTCCCCTTGATTATTACAATCAAAATAGGACAAACGCGCCAGCCGTTGAAGCAATGGAGGTAATCAGAAGAAAAATCAGCAGAAAGGACAATCTCTTAATCTGTATGGGTTGTTATGGTTCTGGCATCTTGGATGATTTTGAATTAGCTCAAATTTCCACCCTGGCAGAGGATGCATTCATCCAGCATGTATTGCGTAGTGCTAATAATGCCATTTTAAGCAACCCATCTGTCTGAAACGGTGAATGGACGGAAAGATTGTTATGGGAAAACTTATTCCTATAATGATGCTTAATGAACCCAAATCTGCAATTGCCAAGAAACGGAAGTCTTGTGAGTGAAAGCAAAAACGTCTAAATGCCTGAAACAATTGCAAATGTGCAAAGAACAGTGTCAAGTGTACCATTGGCCGCGCTTGTGGACTTACCGCAGCAAGACACAGATGACGATGAAGAGTATCGTAGTGTACACGAAGTCAGGCATGTCACCTACATTAGCAGCAACAGAGAAGGGGAAGGCACAGAGGAAACTTTTTGACATTGTGAACACACACTGTGCTGGTTAGAATCAAAACAGCACGTCTGAAGACCTAGAGATTACACAATGAAAGCTCGTTCCCTTATGCCAATGATGGTGATGAAGATTCTTGTTCTTCTTTCCATAACAAATTATTACCAACACTCTAAGGAAACATTCTTAAGTTGGCTTAGTAATATCACAAAATAATAATAAGAAGAAAAAAGATAAGTTTAACATAAGATAAAGATAACAAAATGAGACCATACTATAACCTCAGTATTTAGAGTAATGTCTACCTTATAATTTTGCCTTTAATAAAACGACAGAGGGCGTTCTAATGTGAACTTGTGACAGATCTCTTCACTTTTCCCTTGCAGTATGCATCAAGTTGTCAAATGTATGTATACAACCAATTGTTGTAAAGCATTCCAGAAATTTAGTGGAATTATTCAAGTCTGAAGGAGCTATAAGTGTTAAAAAGTACAAACGAGTTTTAAGTTATATTTTTATACAGACATCAATGCAAATTATTTTCTATCGATCATCAATGGTAAATAATATCACTGCAAACTTCTAGAGTGCCTTTAACTTAAAGATATTGATGCAAGATATCATATTAAGCAATAAAATAAAAATCTGTATATTTTGCAGATTGAGTCAAATTTTGATGACGTCATCAAATTTTGGCCAACAGACGACAAAGATGAATATATTTTGAAATCAAACCTAAATTTTCTTTCTTAGAACATCCACAATTATATGCAAACAGTTCAAAATGTGCCTAAATTATCAAACATGCGTGCTTACTAGAGAAAATAGACACTATTTTAGAACCCAAATAAACATAGAAATTGCGTTTCGAGAAAATCGCAATTAAAAATTCTGATTTGTACATGCTTCAATGAAGAAAATTAAATTAAAAGTTCTCTAAATCAAATTTTAAACAGGATATAGCTTTTAAATTAAGTGAAATGGAAAGCTTCAACTTCATTTTATTAAAATATACCGAAAACAGAAATTCACAAATTTCATTTTTTTTCACCAAAATTTGATGACGTCACTTGTATTACGTAATATCTAATTTTTTGCAATCCCGGCAAATTTTACGACCTCTAGATTCGTAATCCTCAGGTTTTAAACTATCAGTTAATGTTACTCTACAAAAAAGTTCTTTCGAGGTAACCTCCTCGCCTTTCTGTGGTGTCTGGAGCCCTGACTAATATGAAAATATTCCATTCTGATGCTATCCGCTAGGAAAGCGATGAACACCTTCCGAACCTAAGACCTATAGATGATGTCTATCGCTCCTCTGCCAACCCAGCTTGTTAGCTCAGTCGGGAAGAGCGCCGTGCTAGTATGCGGAGGGTCGCCGTTTCGAATCCAGCCAAGCGCACATGTTTTTTTTTTTCAACACTGCCGTGCGCTGGCCATCTCCAGGGAAAGAATAATAAATACTCATGCTTGTCTACCTGGAGAACTAAAGTTAAATTTCCAAAAAAATATATAGAAATTGTATATGAAAATATACCGTTCTGATGCTATCCGCTAGGAAAGCGATGAACACCTTCCGAACCTACGACCTTTAGATGATGTCTATCGCTCCTCTGTCAACCCAGCTTGTAAGCTCAGTCGGGAAGAGCGCCGTGCAAGTACGCGGAGGGTCGCTAGTTGGAATCCGGCCAAGCTCACATGGTTTTTTTTTCAACACTGCCATGCGCTGGCCATCTCCAGGGAGATGTAGAGACGAGGCCATACAACGTGGTTCTCCTGCCCTACCAATATTACGGCCTATTGTATATGGGCTGTAGTTGACAATGAATATGTAACTTACCATCGCATTGTGGTGCAGCTTCAGCCACAATTGAGAATAAAAACATGGCCAAAGGAAACCACGCTGAAAAGCACGTCACGTGCTTGGGCATGGCGGTCTGTTAAACAGAAGAGACATATACATTAAAAAATATTAAGCATAATTAACTACTAATGTTAACATTCGCAGTAGATTACCTGTTTCCAGAAATATTTTTCTGCTTATGTATGTTCATATGCATAAAACAAATTAATTACATAATCAGAAAAAATAATAAACCCTTTATGTGCTCAAAAGAAGCGATTCCATCATCGAGCGACTGCGCGCCATTGCTGTACAAATCTATGGCAAATACGACTGCCCCCACAAAAAAAAAAAAAATACAAGAATGTACAAAAATGATAATGTTTGTGTTAAATATATGTAAATTGGTCTTTCTAGAGCAGATATAAACATCAAAATGATTTGCAATGTGTATGCTGTGGAAGCATGGTCGCCGAAACATCATGTTACTTTTTGAGCGATTTTGAAGCATTTCGAAAACAATGATTTGCCACTAATTTACAGACGATACACCGGAACTCATTTATATTGCACCTTTGGACTTCTCTTATGCCCCCTCAAAGATGGTATGCGTTTCATTTGAAAATTCTATCGGGAAAGAGGTTTCCTTAGGGGGGTTCCCCCTTAGGCACCAACGTGAGTGAAAACACCTTAGGCACTTAAGTGTTAAGAATAAAGGCGGGTAATTTAGTAATTTAGTAATCTGGTGTGAATTAAAGGGTACTAAGCGCACAAATAAAGTAACGTCAATCAGGATACCAGGGACAAACAAAACTTCATCAGACCGGGAAGTGATGAAATCTTCTATTATGATGTATTACAATACACTTGGCAAAATGAATGATAATCTCAATGATAGCAATGCGGATAATCTGCCTCAATTTCCTGGTAATTATTTCTCTGTTGATAATAATGTCTGTGGTAGTAATAATACTTTAGAAATTTTGAATTTTACACTTGACGATGTGTTTAATGCCATTGCACAGTGTAAAAACAACAAGAGCCCTGGTATCGACTTGATCACAAACGAACTTATTAAGAACGGTGGTCGAGTTATGGGTACATCATTGTATAGTTTGTTCAGTAGACTAACCACACTTGAATGTATCCCTGATATATGGAATGATGAGCTATTATCATACCGATTTTTAAGAAAGGGGACCCAAGGGACATGAGCAATTATCGAGGCATCACTCTGAATTCTTGCGTTTCGAAAGTGTACAATAGGATCATCTCCCAAGCAGTGTCAAAGTTCGTTGATGATAACAATATCCTAACGGAAGTTCAGAGTAGTTTCAGAAAGGATAGACGATGTGAAGATCACATCTTCACCCTATAAAGTATCCTTGCCACACGACAAGCTGAAGGCAAGAAAACATTTCTGGCATTTCTTGATTTCAAAAAGGCTTTCGACACTGTCTGGCGAGATGGCCTAATTCAAGCGGCTAGCAAAATTGGTATTAGGGGTAGCTTCCTGAATATTATTAAAAATTTGTATAATAACGTTAAATGTAAGGTTAGATTTGGTGACTTAACAACAGATTATTTTGATATTGATGAAGGTATCAAACAAGGATGTGTGCTTTCACCGATACTTTTTTTTTGCATTTACATCAACGAGCTTGCTAAAATGATCAGGGAAAGGGGCCTAGGCGTTAGTATCTTGAACGTTAAAATTGGTAGTTTGTTCTGGGCAGACGATGTTGTACTGATCGGTGAAAATGAAAATGACTTGAATCTTCTTTTAAAAGTGACTTTTCAAAACGATGGCAGCTTTCCTTCAACTTTGATAAGTCTAACGTCTTAATCGTAGGTCAGCGAGTCAATGAACATAGAAAATGGAAATTAGGCAATAACTATATTACCGAGGCTAATGTTTACAAATACTTGGGTGTCCACATTGCTAGGAATTTATCTGATAACTTCCATGTTGACGAGGTCCTTAGGAAAGGTCAGCGCATTATCGCTTATATCAAATCAATCATTAATGATCAAGATGACTACAACGGAGTTTACTACGGCGATTTATTATGGAAGTCAATAGGCTTACCCTCCATTAATTATGCTTGCTCTGTTTGGTTTTGTAATAGTACTTCTACTATTGACAAACTTGAAAACTTACAGTATGAGATGGCTAGAACCATCCTCAGGGCCCCAAGAAATGTTGCAAAGGAGGCCCTTTACGGTGATCTGGGTTGGCACTTATATTTTGTCCATCCATGACTCCTTCCGCATTCAGTATTTCAATCGTCTGAAGACAATGAATAATAATCGGTGGCACCATTTGATGCTTAATGCAATATTCTTTGTCAAAAATAGCCTTAAGTGGGCTTGGCTCAACAACATCAAAACCCTGCTGGTAAGTTGCAAAGCTAGCGATTCGTTCAATCCTAATCCACAAGCTAATTCCAAATGGATCAACACTTTCAAAGATTTTGATTTTGACAATGATCAAAAGGTATGGTATGACAGAGAACAAGGTAAATCGTCATTAACAAATTATCTAAAGTTCAAGAAGTTTCCGTATCTTGAACCATATCTGTTAGACAGTACAAATTTCACAGGATGCAATCTCAAATTCAAAGCTAGATCTAACACGCTTAACCTGGAGGGGAGAAAAGAGTCTTGGTCATTTATCAATACAGGTGTATGTTATTTATGCAATAATGATAAAGAGACGGTTGATCACTATGTTCCATTGCGAGAGTCTGAAAAATGATCTTGACATATTCTGGGATATTTTTATCAGCGGCAGTGATGATATGACACGTCACTTAATGCTCGATAACATATTCCATGATAATTACATCTTAGGCAACATCTTTGACCAGTGCTGCAAAACTTTGCTAATCTCTGCATGGAAAACCAGGACCGCAATTTATAATAATTGTATGTAATTTTTTATAACATGTGTCTCACATTGCTTGCCTGTATATTGTAATTTGACATTGTGAACATCTTGTATTTAATGCTTACTGGTAACCATTTTACCATTTGTTGTATTCTTGTTTTTGGTTCATTTCTGAATATGTTGTATGTAGTCGTGTACTCTCTGGTTTCCTGTGATTAAAAATCAATTTAATTGGTAATTGTTTTCAGGGACAAATCTGGGTTTGGATTAGAATCTTGAATCATGTTACATTGTAATATAAATGTAATAGATTGGGAATTTTGATCCAAATTCGGATTTGACCTCCATTTTGATTCAAGAAATTTAGAGAATTTGCACGGATGTGTGTGTGTGTGTGTGTGTGTGTGTGTGGGTGGGCCTATGTATGTGTGTAGGTGAGGGTACGTGGGTGTGTGTGCGTAGGTGTAGGTATGCTAAGCGTCATTAAGTTTCATTGTTTATATGTTTGTTGCTTTGAACGCACCGTCAGAATGACGGGTGCCACTGTTATAAAAGTGATGTTCAATAAATAAATAAATAAATAGTCATTAGTGTCCGCATGGACACTTACTACACGTAATTGAATGGAGATTCGTATCTTTGAACATTGCCGTTTTCATCCTTTTCTGTCAATTCTTCAGTTGAAAAAAGTAACTTATGAGAATTCTACAGGGTTTATCATTCACTTTTAAGCTATTCCTGCAAATTTAAAATATTTTGACTCTTTCGGATAAATCACTGATAGTGTCCTTAAAGGGGATGGCGCTATTTCTTATATGAAAGTTTCCTTTTGATTAAACGAACTTGACCCCATACCCTATCTATGAAGTTTCATGCCGATATTTCAATCCGTTTTTATGTGAACACTAAAAACTTAATTTTGTAACTTCAACTGATTATAGCCTGCTGAATATAATACTGGTCGACCAAAATGCTCGGAGACCCCCATTAATCATCATCGCTGTCACCCAAAGATCACGTATATTTTAAAAATGTCACCCAAAGACCCCATGTTTTTTAACATTTTACCAAGCTGTCACCCAAAGACCCCCTATTTTTGGTGAAATTTTTGCTGAAAATACCCCATTTTGGGAAAGATTTTGCAAGTTTGTCACCCGAAACCCCCTTATTTTGCGGCATTTTGTGTGTCTCTCACCCAAAGACCCCTATTTTTTTAGTACTCAAATACCCCTGGGTTTCGAAGCGCCAGCCTTACACCCTTATCCATGTGATAGCCCCCCGGGCATATTGCATACAGAAGGGTTCTAGGCAATGGGTTACAGGTGCAACTTACCAGACGAAGCTAGTCTGATGTCGCTTAGACATATGCCAAAGAAATAACAGTAACTGCGTACAAGTTCAGTTCTACTAGAGTACCAGAGTAAACCGGAAGCCTATTTTCTACTCACTCGCACTCAATTAGCGACGCACCATTAGATTTCTAGCGGGACTATAGAGTTTGCAAGGGCATTCCCAGACCATTCTCAATTGGAGTGTTGCCGACAAAACTGTCCATTTGCCGACACAATTTCAAAAATGTTCAGGCTCGCTGCGCTTGCCGGTGTGAAAGCAACTACAGTCCGGCGGGAGCCAAAGTCCAGGCCTCACAGACAACGGAATAAAGCGTGAAACTAATGTTGCGTGAAGAGTCAACTGAATCGAGTGCTCTATTCCTTACCGTTGTAGCCGGACTGTGAGTACGCTGGACTATAATTATTTCTACACCTGGTAAATGCAAGTATACCCGGTGTGAAAGCAGATATAGTCCGGCGGGAGCCATAGTCCGGGCTCCATAGATGATAACGGAATAAAGCGTGAAACTAATGCTGCGTGAAGAGTCAACTGAATCAAGTGCCCTATTCTTTTCCGTTGTAGCCGGTGTCATATACTACAGTGTCCGTGTGACTGAGTGTCCTACCACCCATCAGTCTATTGCGTTCTCCATTGAGTGCTGTACGCATCATTTGTTTCAACACTGTACTCAAATGGTCTCGTCTACAAGGTCACGGTTTATTCCGTACATGTTGCTATGGTAGCTAGGACACTCTCTTATGGGGGACACTCAGTTTCTTTACACCGGACTATGAGTACGCCGTACTATAATTTCTTCTACACCGGCCAGCGCAACGAACCAGAATTTTGTTGAAGAAATTGTGTGGGCAAATGGACAGTTCTGCCGGCGCTATTTTTGCCGTTGGATCAAAAATCTGAAGAGGGGGTCATTACAAAATTGCTGTTATATTGCGTATTAAGTTATACTGCATATTAGTATAAAGTAAATATTTTATTTAATTAAAATATTCAACATACATCTAATTTACATTAATACCAGTTTTGCTGATAAGCCAACATTTTGGCGACAGAATTCTGTAAATCTTGTGACAAGTCTTTTTGCCACCCCTGGGAACATATTTTGTTTTCTCCAATCCCCTCCCCTGGCAACGATTTCCCCTACCACCTTATTTTTTTATACACAGACTGTCTAAAAAAACCTATACAATCATAGGTTATTGTTTGGCCAAAAACTTAAGTTTACCTCAACTGGGAGTTAACTGATTCTTTTAGGAATGTTTCAGCTTTCATGAGATTTTTAGTTGGTGTAATTAGGGGGTCTGGTTCAAGAGTTATGGCCAATTGTCTGAGACACTTGAAAACCCGTTGGTCCCGTTTCTGCTATCCCAATGTCAACACAGTTGCCATTGAAAATCAACTTTAAGACATTCTTTATTGAAAATTGAAATACAAATGGATATAAAGTGCTGCTCCTTGTGATATAACACAATGTATTAAGTTTATAATGTCACATTTGCCAATAAAATACATGTAGCATTAGAAAATTGAATTCCAAAACGGGAATACATAATCTTTGGGAATACTAGCAAATAAATGTCGGTAAGGGGTGGGCGATAACTATTAAAGTTAGTCTCTTCAGCGACGTACACTTTGATCTAACCACAGTAAATGACGGGTCCCATTCATTGTTTGAAAAGAGAAAGAAGAAGTGAATATCGTTTTCGCGGGCGCGGGAGTTCCTAATCAGGAAGTACGCGCCAGTCTGTGTAGTAGCGTCAGCGTGCATCTGCATCTGCATTTAATCTTGTTCAAGACGTTTTCATGTTCCTTTATACCTGAAATATGTAATATATTGTTACCGCAAGGGGATAAACAAGGGTTCTAGGCAGTGAGTTCCAGGTGCGAAGCAACTTAATTGTGGTACCAGGCGAAGCTAGCCTAATGACGCTCAGACATATGCCAAACAAATAACAGTAATTGCGTACAATTTCTGTTCTACTAGAGTACCAGGGCTATGATGTTTCGAGGTAAACCGGACGCCTACTTCCTACTCAGTCGCACTCAATTAGGGACGCACCATTAGATTTCTAGCGGGACTATAGAGTTTTTCCGACACAATTTCAAAAATTTTCAGGCTCGCTGCGCTTGCCGGTATAAAAGCAATATAGTCTGGCGGGAGCCAGAGTCCGGGCTCCATAGACGATAACGGACAATAAAGCGTGAAACTAATGTTGCGTGAAGAGTCAACTGAATTGAATGCCCTATTCCTTACCATTGTAGCCGGACTGCGAATACGCCATAATTACTTTTAAACCTGACGGCAACACTATCTTTTTACCGTTGATCAAAAATCTGAGGAGGGGGTCATTAAGAAATTGTTCAGTTATATTGCATATTAAGTTATACTGCATATTAATATAAAGTAAAATTTATTTCATTAAAATATTCAACATACATCTAATTTACATTAATACCAATTTTGCAGATAAGTCAACATGTTGACGACAGAAAATGGGGTGTCACACCCCCTCTAGGAAGAGCCCTGGGAGTTTGGGTTTAGTTTCTTTATCTCTCTCTCTCTTGTGACAAATCTTTTTTTAACACCTGGAAACATATTTTGTTTTCTCCAATCTCCTCCCCTGGCAACGAGTTTTTACCTACCACCTTATTTTTTCCATACATAGACTGTCCCAAAAAATATACAATCATAGGTTATTTTTGGCCAAAAACTTAAGTTTAGCTCAACTGGAAATTAACTGATTCTTTTTAGGAATGTTCCAGCTTTCATAAGATTTTAGGTGTAATTTGGGGGTCTGGTTCAAGAGTTATAGCCAATTGTCTGAGACACTTGAAAACCCCGTTGGTCCAGTTTCTGCTATCCCAATGTCAACACAGTTGCTATTGAAAATCAACTTCAATTTATTTATTATTTGTTGAAAATTACAATAAAAATGGGTATAACGTGCTACTCCTTGTGATATAACACAATTTATAAGTTTATAATGTCGCATTTGCCAAGAAAATACAAGTAGCATTAGAATATTGACTTGAATGTGTCTGGTTGTCTCGGCCTTAATCCAGGTTTCAGTAGAAAGTAGAACCATAAAAATACACTCGTTGAAAGTAAACTGAGGCCTTTGAACGTCAACCATCTTTTCCTTTATTATTCTTTGTTCAACACTGGTTTCTTCACTATGTTCCTCCCTGGCGTCTTGGGGGTAGTGGGAATAGAGGAGGAGAAATTGGCCCTCCCTATTAGAGCATTGTCCCCCAATAGAGACATGTGGCTGTCCCCTTAAAAACATTAACAAATAGCTGGGATGCATATCTACCTGTAATAGCGAGCAATGATTTCAACTATGACAATCCGTTTGTGTTGTTGTGTTGCTCCTAATTTTTCTGGAATTCCAGATTAGGAACTCCCGCGTGAATGAAATTATTTAATACCTGGCGTCCATGGGAGAACAATGTTGAGCAATTGAATGGTCCCCCAGGTTAGAGAAGAATTAATAAATTAAGTAAACCGTTCGCTAGCAAAATAATTTAGACCGCCTTATACATCTTGTTATATCAGCCTTCATATTGTAATAAAATAATTATTTTATTTCTCTATTTTATAGGGTTTCCAAGTCAAATGTCCACTATTTTCACCCAATCGTCCTCAAAGGCAGTTCATATGTCCAATTTTGAAATATATGTTTTATTAGCATATACCAAATATCAACACAGGCAGTTCAAATGTCCATTAATCCCAACTAAATATCCATTTTGTGAAATATATGGTTTACTAGCACATACCAAATATCAACATAAGGCAGTTCAAATGCCCATTAGTGCTAACAAAATATCCAATTAGCGCACTCAATTTCTCATAAGTGAAATCAAATGTTTACTAGTGATTTCAATTATCGCAGTTAAAGCAGTTCCTACTTGCACCATCCAAACCAATATTTTAATAAACGTCAATAAACGTGCCCTGTCTTGCAACTAGTGGAATCTACTCGAGGAAGTGATTAAACCTATCACCGTTCATTCAACCTTAAGCTCATGGTAGACACGACTTGTTCGGTTACTCACGGCAAAAGTCATTGTCAGGCTTGGACCTCGTCGTCCGTCAACAATCCGCACCGCCGTTGCCCTCTTCTAGCTCGTCGTCGTGTTCTCTTAGTCCACAGATTAAATCCAGCCTCGTCGATGTAGATCAGCTCCATATTTACGCCAGTATTCATCATCCAATTAGCAAACTGTTGTCGCAGTCTCTTAGTCATGACGCTATTCCGCTCAGCAGGGGCGTCCTCTAGTTTCTTCACGACAATGAGGTTGCCTGTTAGGATGTTTGCCAGTGTAGAGAATGCGTGGAGTATTAGGAAGACGAACCCTAAGCTCAACCCGGATTTGCTGGAGCGTATATTTTGGATGGTCTTCGACTAGAGCAGTGTCCCTCACCTCATCACTCACAAGTCGTCGTCTTACTCCGCCACGTGGCAAGGATATTACCCCATCTCTATCTTCAATTCGACGGATGATCCTATATGCTGTGTTTGACTTTATGCCCAGAAGCCTGGCTACCTCGAAGTAGTCCTCCCCCTGGTTAAATGCTTGTCGGTATCTGATATTCTCTGGTAAGGCATGTTTGAAGTGTTTTACTGCCAAATGACATTTGAATTGCCTATGTAACATTTGAATTACCCAAATGAAAGGACATGCACTGATGAGCACAGGATTACATAACGATTTCCATTATGTGGACATTTGACTTTACTATTGACATTTGATTTGAGAAAGATTTCTCACGGGAAAAGTACTTATTTATAAGTTTGTTATGGAATTCCCATAGTGCTATATTGAGATCAGGTGCTATTGACTCTTTACATTGGATACCTGTTAAGGAACGTATTTCTTTTCATGATTGTTTTATTCATTTACAAGTGTATTAATGGTGGGGCTCCTTCATACCTTCAGTGACCTTGTTCATTTACACTCTATTCTTGCTTTTGAGGAAAGCACACCCAGACTCCGCTCCTTTTCTGCTCGTACTCGTCTCCCCGTTTAAATTAAAAGCTGGTGACCGCTCCTTTGCTGTTGCGGCACCTAGAACCTGGAACGAGTTGCCGACTTATCTTAGAAGTGCGGATTCTGCTCCGGTTTTCAAACGCCTTCTTAAGACATATCTTTTTCCTCGTTAATATGTTTCTCTTTCATTTTGTTTATTCATTTCTGCTTATGAAAAGTGCTCCGTTCTTTGTGGAGCGCTATATAAATTCTCTCTAATAAAGTAATAAATAAATATGTGAAATCCAATTGGTATATATTTTAGAATGGGAGGGCCTTATATGCATGATTCTAGCAGAATCTATGACGAAGCGAAACTCAATTCAATGCACGTGAGGATCAAGTAAATGATACAACCCCTGAACCCGGGTTCGAGATCGTGTATTTTCGTCTTTATTTAGTTCTGTGCTCGCCAGTTTCTCCGAGCTTCTATACAATAAATCCAATTGGTCATACAGTGTTAGGCTATGTTTATGCATGATGATGTGTTAATATCTATTTTAAGATTTGGGAAATACTAGTTGTGGAATACGTATATATAAGGAGAGATTGGAGAAAGAAACAGCTTTGCCAGCCAGTAGCCAAGCGACAGTATACAGTGTGAGTCAATAAAAACCCTACATTCAAAATAAAAAATAATTAAAATAGTAGAACTATTTCTCCTCAAACGTTTGCTTTGGTTATAAAGAGGGATAAACAGGCTTTCAGAAACGTTTATTTGGTGTCATTTGAGCGTTGGAGGAAGAAGTTATGCATGTTTTGCTAAGGGACTTGAAAATCCTGTTTGGCCGATTTTGAGCCAAACAAAGATGCATCGTTTACATAGAGTAAAAATAATGTTTAACCTTTCAAGAAAAAATCTTTCCTGAATGTAGGGTTTTTATTGACTCACACTGTAGATATAGCTAGCTAGTTTTAATCTCCAGAAAATGGTAGATTGGTACAGAACTTTGTGCCCGGATTTATCATACGCTAGACACCACGTGAGCGAAAAGCTATATAATTACTCTGCTGTTTGCCTTTGAAGCCAAAAGTGCTGGGAATCAAAACAAGATTCCAAATTGCGGTTCTAAAAGAGACAGATAGAAATCGTGACGATTATATCCCGGACTGATATACTGTGGAATATTAGTGTCATCGAGGGACAAATCCCGTCGTGAAGAGTCAACTGAAATGAGTGCCCTATTCCTTATAGCAGGGCGGACTGTATGAATGAGTGTGCGCTTCCGGGTAAAATTAAAATTGTGAATTTGTTCACACAAGTACTTTAGGCATTAATAATCCATGCAATTGATGGAAGCACTTGCCAACCCCCCACCCCCCTTTATAGACCCTAGCTTGGGTTTCAAGGTTATACAGGGGTCAAAATTTTAAAATGTTCCGATTGTGTTGAAAAGCACACCATGATGTTTGTCTGTTTACAAGGATTCCAAAAATAGGTATAGTTTACACTATCTATGGCTTATAGTTTCGGAGTTATGGGGTAAAAAGTGTAAAAATGGTGAAATAGTCAATTTTAGTCAATGACCAGAAAATATCACAGGAAAACAGTGAGCGGGTAATGAGTCAAAATACTCAGACATGTAAGAAGAGCGACGAGGATGACTTGGTCCCAAATTTAGGTCATACATTTTTCTCAAAGTTAGAGCAATTTGGAGGTCACCTTCCCTCTTCAGGGGAGACTAAACATCTAGTAGTACAAATCCAGCCCCTGAGCACAAACAACGTGACATGCTGGTAAACAATGAAAAACCAGTCGCTGAGCATGATAGATTTAGGGACTGTAGTAGATGAAACGTGTAATGACCTTTAATCCGTTGAACACCATGGCACAATACAAAGACGGGAATACACTAAAACCGTCTGTAACATACACAAGAGATTTGAGGATATGGCTCAGAATGTTGGAGATACAAGGAATATACACACGAAGGAGGGGTTTCGTTTTTAAAAAGAAACATTTGAAAGGAATAAATCAGTCAGTGACATTTCACCGAATGAATTTTCTAAAAAAGTACAGTGAGGTAATTGATCATCGAATAAAGTCCATTATGTCAAATCTTTGGGTAGTAACCATAATCCTAATTGGCAAGACCTTTAGATAGTACAATTTGACGCGACAAGATGTATATCCCATACGTCCCTAGAGCAAAATGACTGGCAACCTGACAAACACCGCAAAAAAGGGAGGTAGCGGTATTTGTGTTGTTATATCTAGGAGCACTTTCCCGTAAACACAAGTCAGTGGTCTAACTCGTGATTTTTTTAAAAGTGGCAACAATGGCATTTAGGGATTTAAGGGATATATATCTGTCTTGAATAGACCTACCTGATTGTTGTTTTCTAGCAGTTTAGATTGATTAGTTTAGAGTGATATCAGCGCCTTCCGATGTCAGTCGAGGTCCGTTCTCAGAACCAGTTTGATTATAGAACTACTAGTGTAGACTAACTATATTCACAAGTGAACACAGCAAAACCGTTGTTGTGATTGGCTTGTTAGGATAAGCATACGTCAACCCTTTTACACATTGGCTAACTCAACAGCTTTTTGATATAAGCAGTTTGTGGTTGCAGAACATCTGCATGTTAAAGAAAATCAGATGGAAGCACGTATCAACCCTAACTCAGCAGCTGTTTAATATCAGCAGTTTGTTGTTGCAAAACATTTGCATGTCAAAAAAAA
>JAMKCH010086397.1:0-23187 GCA_023653785.1 Ophioderma brevispina | reverse complement strand
GGGGGGGGGGGGGGGGGTTGCGTTTTTTTGTTTGTTTTTTTTTTGCCGAAGAAAGTTTAATTCCCCTACTCCCCCGGCGTAAATAATGACCGTTCCCTTAATCCTTACAAGCTGGTGATTTAATCATCATCATTATATGCAAATTGTGCATCTCTGGTGCAGCCATATTTTTCCTCTTCCCATACATCCGATGCTCATAAGGTGTGTATAGTCGTAAGACAAAATACAGGGAGAGTTATAATTAACACCGTATACAACATATTCGTTATTTTATGCAGGTAACATAACGCGAAAACTAAATGGAAGTGTCCGCAAAGACACTGTTATAGTTCCCGATGGTGGATTTACCGCCTTTCGATTCTTAGCTGATAATCCTGGGTGGTGGTTCTTTCATTGCCATCTCGAGTTTCATGTAGAGGTATCTTTTTCGCTTTTTCTTGCACCCTTCTTATTCTTCACTTTCTATCATCACTAACATATTAAAGGCACTATCAGTGATTTGCTATATCAGAAAATCGAAAAAATCATCAAAAATCAAGTTTTTGCATGTCTGTAACGAAAATGGGTATCCGAACACACCCTGCAAGTGATACGACTGAAATCAACCGAATAAGGACAAAATCGGAGTCATTACTGTCCGTTCGGACACTTTCTACAACACGTAATTGACAATATTTCTGACAATATTTCAGTTGCAAAAAATAACTTATGAGAATTCTAGAGACTTATCCTTCACTTTTAAGCTATTCGGTGCAAGTTTCAAATATTTTGTTTCTTTCGGGTGAATCACTGATAGTGTCTTTAAGCATGCAGAGGAGACTAAAGGGGTGACTTCATAACTCAACCGCCGGTTGGCTTGCGGTTCATGACGGTGTAACCGTGTTTGATTGTTTGTAACAATGGAAACCTGTTCGCACCTGTAAGAACCGGACAGAACCGACAAGCAACCAGTGGTTGAGTTATGAAGCCACCCCTTACTGCTCATGCAGTTGAACAAATTTCAGGTGTTATCACCATCTAGATGTGCAGAGCCATTGTTAGGGTTGGCTTCAAGACTCACCGTCGGTCGACTTTCGGTTCGTGATGGTGTAACCGTGATTGTTTGGAACAATAGAAACCTGTTCGAACCTGGAAGAACCGGGAGGAACCGACAAGCAACCAGTGCTTGAGTTTTGAAGCCGCCCCTAAACAATTTTTCTCTTGCGTATAATAATAATACACCAAGTTATTGTCGCTGATTTCGAAAATATTCGACAATCTGTGACAAGTTCGGCTTAGTGATCAATTTCATCCGATGGATTTGCGGCAATAGCTACATAAAGAGCAAAAGTATACATTAAATCTCATTACTAAAGAAGCTCACAATGTTTCATTCATCAATGTCTCAAACTTCCCTAAAATAGACACTGGCATATTTAAAAAATAGTGCGCCCTCAAGACTTTTCAAAATTAATATTTGTGCATGGTTGTGAAGCTTTTATATACATTTGCCCTCACCTAAAGTGATTAAACCCAAATCAGCGCCCTTATGGGTAAAACAGAACGATTTTTATAATAAATGACTCCGGAGTCATTAATTCGGCAGACGACGAAAATGGCGTTTAAATCAAGAAACGAAAAACACACACCAGAGTTAATTCACGCGGCATCCACCCCGTTTTGACCAGTATGTGAACTTAATATCGATTCGAATTTCTGATATTCATGCAGTAGACACATTTAGTTAATTGACTAAGGTTACGGCAAACTTAAGAGTTAGCCTACAAATTACCTGAATGTCTTTGGCCTCTTATTAATGCCCTATCCGTTTTTGAGTATTTTTTTTTTTGTGTAAAATATATCTGTATTCTTCCAATGGTCTAGACTATCGTTTGCGAGCAAATTGAAAGAATTTCATATTTTGTTAAAATGTGCCAGTGCCGCTTTATGACTGAATTGAGATATGCCCACTGTCCCACTGACTGATGAACAACACAAAACCTCCATCCAATTTATTTTCTAAGAAAATTGTAAATGAAACAACCATATTTAGTTCATTTTAATAGACTTACATTGTCAGTATTATAATTTTTCCATATTAGTTATGAGTAGCCAAAATGTCTAAAATATTACTAAAATACGAGGGTACTACAATTATGTTTTTGTTTGCATCGTGTTTGCATTTTAAAAATCCTAATCACGCTCGTTTAACCAATTAACATTGCAAGTGTATGCCTTATAACATCAAGTGCTATATATAAATCTGTATTTCAAAGGGTCTAACCATATGCATACATTTTTCCGTGACAAATCTCTGTACGTACTCCCAAGAATGTTAACATGATATTCACGACTGTGTTTCTCAACTAGATTGGTATGTCATTAATGATTCATGTCGGATCGGAGGAAGATCTTCCGCCTAAGCCAGCCAATTTTCCCAGATGTGGGCCATGGCCGTCTGATTTTACAGATCCTGAGGTCACCCCAGCCCCTTGTGAAGGAGGGACCCCTTCATTGATGGTGAATACCTTCCAACTTACAATAACCGGAATGTTGTTGTTTGTGTGGAAACTGATGGTTTTTGTCTGATCATCTCTCCACCTGAGAGTGCCACTTTCCGAACTTGAACTCCTTTGATGCGAAGTTTTTTTTATCAGGTCTTCCATGTCTCTTCCAGAAGGACACAACGGGTATTTTAGACCAATAGTGTAATAACACATACCCATTTGATGTATAGTGTAAACGGCCCGCGGCCCGGTCATATTTTGTGATATCATCACTCTGATTATTTGACGAAAAAGCCTGCTCTAGCAATTAGAACACGGCCGCATCACTTTCACAAAGCAATTTATATACCCACCCCACTCGTATATCTCAGTTTTATTGTATGTTTTATTATATCGTTATCAGTACTTATTCCACAGAATAGACTTAAAATCAATTTGATTTCTCGGTGTGTATAAATAATACTTATTTTTATACGTATTAGATATTATTTTCTTAAGAGATAATTTTGAACTTCTTATGTAATTATGTAAATGATACTTATTTTTATACGATCATTGGTATATGTAAAAGGGTCTATTCGGAACTCTTGAGTAAAGTTCTTTCAATTTTAAATTGTATAGACAATGTTCCACGGTGTAAAAGACCAAGGAGGTTATCTACCTCGGCGAAAAGGAAGAACTGTTTTTAAATGCAAAATAAAACGGGGAAAAATTAAAAATGTTGTACCAATATACTTTTTGTCGTTTGTGTACGAAGAGTACCGTATACAGTTTATGGTACATGATCATACGGAGCCCCGGAAGTGACTTGTTAGAATATATTTTATTAAAATTATATCGAGATAATAAATTTATTCCGAGATAATATCTCGAGATAATAAAATTATCTCAATATAAGATCTCGAGATAATTTTATTATCTCTAGATTTTATTATCACGAGATAAGATTTTAATATATCGAGATCTTATCTAGGGATAATTTTATCTCGAGATCATTTTATTAGCTCGAGATTTTATCTTGGGATAATTTTAATATCTAGAGATAATTTAATTATCTCGAGATCTTATCTCGGGATAATTTTACTATCGAGAGATGATTTTATTATCTCTAGACATCTCGCGATAATTTTATTATCTCGAAGTAATTTTATGATCTCGTTATCTTATCTCGGGATAATTTTATTATCTCGAAATAATTTCCAAAAAATATTTCTAACATGTCACTTCCGAGGTTTCGTATGATCATGATCATGATACAGTTCATAAACAAATTATAAGGAAAGGTAACATTCGATTAAAATGACATTCTGTAACACAGTTTTGAACAAAGGGATCTAAAACTAGGGATTGTCAACCTATTTGTTTTAGCATTGTCCAATGTCAATAAAGTCAGCGTTTTAGTTATTCCTTAAAGGGGCATTTCGTGATCCACAACCTCGTCCCCCCGACTTACCTAAAAAATATTGAGATTTTTATATATATCATCTGAACCACGTAGTAATCCATGTGTACCTAATCTTACGTGCAAATTCGGTCGTATGTGTAAGAAACCAATCTTAACCAAACACTTTAAAAGAAAATCACACCAATGGAATTTTCCTCGATCTTTCTAAAGCATTCGACATTATATACCATAATATTCTGCTTTTCAAGCTACGAGTTCGTCGTATTTTTGCCTTGGAATGGTTCAGAAATTAATCTGTGTATACTCGCCCCACACAATTATCGACTACAGAAATTACAATGGGAGTTCAACCGGGCTTCACCCTAAACCCGTTACTTTTCATCATTTGCACGATGGCTACCACTCGCACATGATACTCAAACTTATTCTATTTGCCGATGGCATCAATATTTTCCTCCCATACTCAAACCTGAATTCATTACAAACATAAACCACGACTCTCCAATATCACTGATTGGTCAAGTGCAAAGTTTCATTTTAGGGGACTTAGAGCCAATCAAAATACCAAAACCACCATATGGGGTCAAAACAATTAAAAAAAGAATTAAAAAATGGCTCTGTCCTGACAAAGATAATAGTTATTACTTCACATTAGATGTGGTTGGATCCAAAATGTTTTTGCACCATTTTGTATCCAAATCGGAGCAACTTTAAAAAAATGAACACAGTACAACTGAAATTGGCCTGTTTTTATTGATTTTTGCTGTTTTTAGCCTCCTACTCTGAAACTTTAGACTGTATGATATAATTACAAACTATACCTTTTCTGAATCCTTATGGTTAGACACATAACGTGGGATACTTATCAACATGATTGGATCAATATGAAAATTTGACCCCTGTACAATCTTGGACTAGCCCCCTCCCTTAATACCACATTTGCACGTAAGAACTAAGGATCACGTTTCAGGGGTTCCTGTCAGGCTGTCTACACATTTAATCCCTCAAACCTTCTTTTTTTACTCGAGATGTGTTACAAATGTCTGCTAGCTCCCCGGCTATATGGTTTGAAGATGATTTCTCAGAATTATTTGATCTCAGATTCGGGAGTTCCTAATCCCATAGAATTTGTTTCGGTAACACAAACAGATAATTTATTTGCTCCCATTCAGTTGTTTACTTCTGACAGCTCATATTAATCAGCTTGATTTTAGTGCCAATATCAATATTACGGTATCTTATGTAAAAGTGATTAATTCCAAGATATTTGCACTAATAGTGTAATGCAATTTACTTACATATCGCTATGGAAGTCTACAGAATATTTTGATATTGCGACTGACCAGAATTATTACTGAAATAATTTTCAATCCAGTCGTGTATAATTCCGCGAAATCCGTAATATTATTTATGGAGTAATATTGCATTACCATTCGTTTCAATTGTTTTATTTTCGGCCGCGGTATTGATATTGTTGACCAGTTCATCATGTTCATATTCGGCATTATACGTTAAACTATTTGTCTAAAATCCAAATTGCTTTTCATTAAGTATTTTATGTGTATCAATATAGCTCATATATCTATCATGCCTAAATTTAACTTTCCATTGCCTTCTGTTAGTTTTTTAAGACTTAAAGGCAATGAATTTTAATAATGAAGCATACAAATACTGCTAAGATACTCTTAACCGTCGTCATCGGGGGAGGGGTAGATACCACACCCGTGTTTATTATTATATAACTTTCAAACTTAATTAACCTTTCTAAAATCTCCATCGGTACCAAATATGTTTCACCTCTTTTGACAAAAATTATATTATTAAGGAGGGTTAACTTGAAAACCAAAATTGATTAGTCGAACTTTTTAGGTCTGTGTAGCCAGAAGCCAAAAGCCATAGCTGATTTTTTTTTTTTTTTCAGGATAGTTTCCCGGTGTTGTGAGGAGCAACAAGTTAAAAGTCTCCAAGTTCACCCCTTGTGCTAATTGAGGAATAAGGGGGAAAGGTTTATACAGAGGTATAAGTCCTACGTCATGTATGTATTGTCCTTAATTTTCTTAAAATAGATACGCACTCAAAACCGTCCGCTTGGAATCTTTCAAATGCAGCTGTGATATTTTACATATTTGTGTCACTCGATCATTGATCAAGGAAATGTTTAGGATATTATTTTCTGTGCTAATAAGCCCTTTTCGAGTTCAGAAATCGCATGCGCAGTCTGGTGGTGGACAAGTGGAAATGAACTTCCGGTTCAGGATGAGTATCGGAAAATGCATTGGGCAAGGTCAGAGCAGACGATAGTGAAATAGCAGCTGTACATTTCAGACAATCATCTACCCATGAAGGGGGCGCCATTCAAGTAGTACAGGTATCGCCGCACACCGGAAGTGCACCGTTCCAGTTTAACCAAAAACCGGACATGTGCATTAAGAATTGTGAAAGGGCTTATTATAAAGAATTCTTTGTACACTCTAAACCAGCTCACCAGAATAATTTGTTAAATTCTTGACACAATTTGATTATTTTGATACCAAAATTAGTTTAAAGTTGACAAATATCTTGGTGGACTCACCGCTTTTTCCCATATCAACATTTTAAAGGTCCATGGTCCGATCGCTAATAGCCTCGTCTCGAGGGACCCCAGATTTTACCGGAAGTAGTCAAAATTTCGGCATCAGAAGAAAGCTACTATTTTTCTCATTTACTCTGTGAAATCTTAGGGCTAAAGAATGTTTGGTTTGGATGTTATGAGCGAAAATATGCCCCATTTTGGTCGACCAATATTAATTTTACAGAATACTCTATGGGGATTACAAAATCACGTCTTCAGCTCTCACTTCAGAGCGGGTTGAAATATCGGCGCGAAACTTTACAGATGGGGTTTTGAGGTAAAGGTCATTCTATCAAGATGAAAATTAATAAGTGTGTAAGCGTGTTTGTTCTAAATTGGTGTTTGTTGAGTTTCTTGACGGTCATATTTTCGATGTTTAAGTCATGTTCCCAGTTCAAACAACCATAACTCCAATACTCTTATTCTTTTAGATCGGTGGTATTGACACATTCCTATTTCCTATTCCTATTTTTACGCTACTTCTATCGACCATCAAAGGGCACCAAAAACAATGTACGAACTTGGTATTATCATACATAACGACACCACTGCATCCTTAAATCATACCACTCTTGCTAAGGCCAATTGTGTCAACCTGGCCAATTTTGAAATTAACTAATTGCCTAGGAATAGGGTTAGGGTTAGAATTTAGCGTTAGGTTAAGGGTTTATAGTTAGGGTTAGGGTAAGGGTTTAACCCTAGGGTTAGGGATAGGTTTAGAACAGATATGATGATTTCAGAAATCGGCCAGCTTGACCCCTTTCGCCTTGCCAAGTATTCCGAAAATGTCATTTGTTGTTATCTTTGGTTTGCTCTCATGATTTCACGGGCCAAGTTCCGCACGTAGGAAAGTCGAGCGGTTTAGGTGGTAAGTCTTTGTCGGTGCCAACGTGTATCAACATCCCCATTCCAATCTGAAATGTGAGAAATTAATGGAAAATATCAAGGTGTTTTAGTGGGTTAGCACAAGGGACCAGTGTTTTATTTTTTACTGTTTACACTGGTTTATGCAACAGGGAACAAGGAGTGGGCGCAAATCATTTGTGGATGTTAAACGACGTAGAGTGTCATTATCCCTGCGAAGACTCATCCCCACTCGTGATTCTTGCAAACTTAAATCTTATCTGACATTTGCTTATTAAAAAGAGAGAAATACCAAATATCAAATTCTATTGAGGTCAAGCCATATTTTCAATCTGCTGCGGATACCTTTATAATTTCACTGAGATTTAGACTAGGCCAGCGCTAGTCCTACATGGCTAAGCCCAGCTATGTAGGCTCGGACTTGCGACGCATCGTAAACCCATCTTAAAGTCAAACACATCGTAAGTAAGGATTTGTAACAGTAACGTACGTTGCGTCTGCTTACAATTGGTCTACGATGCTTTGCAAGTCTTTGTGAAACCCACCCTCGACTCTGAACTTCAAGATGAAGTTTACCCCCAATTTCTGATACGAAGAAATTGTGCAGTTTTTCTAAAACTTCTAATATACTGTTTTATCAGTTTCTGATTGGACCCATTACCACACAATACACAAAGGTATTTGCAATATACAGAAAAAAGATTTTATAATCACCAGTTGATTTCTAATTGTACTAGAAATTCTGAACTACAGGACACAATGAAGTGTAAGCTGTGCTTTTCATACAGATAGTTGTCCCAGAATACAAGAGTGCAAACAGGTGCAAAAGGAATACAGACTCAAGAAAGCCAGAAATGGCTTCAGAATTGCCGCTAAATTAATTGTTAGGGTTCATTGGTATTTACGCTAAATCTTTACAAGAGAAAATCGGACATGTTGTATGACCTGAAATCAAAGCTGGAAGATGGGAGAACGCCCATCTCTTGAAATCATGAAATTAAATGGCAAGAAAGAGGTCTCGTGATAACTTGAACATGTTGAAAACGTTTTCGCAATCTTGGATTCTGGGGAATAGTATGTTTTTCAAACAGATATTATTCATTATAATGAATGTCCTGTGTAGCCAAGAACTCTTGGTACAATATGAAGCTATTTGAAATGGATTTATGATTACACAATGTTTTTTTGCATGTTGCAATACTCTGGAGTAGTGTGTGTAGAAACCTTTTTACCAGAATAATTTGTTTGAACAGGTCTATAATCACTGCCGAGAAAGGTCCGCAGGTGAAATAGGTCTTAACCCATGAATGACGTTCTTCTTCATGCAAATATTTTGGACATTTTTAGATCCAAACAATTGTGAAATTAGCTGAAATAACCGTGAAAATCAAATGAAAATTGTTTCCTTGTTTGAATACTTACATATTTGAGACTTTCAAGCAATTTCAAGCAAATTGAATCAAACAGTGATTCAAAATATTACAAGTACTTGTTGTTCCACCACACGCAACACAGAAATGCTTTTGTCATCTTTTGTAAAATTAGTAAATGACATACACTTACATGGCGATCCCAAATTCCTGTGTGGAGACTAAAATAGTGGACTCGTCGGTCATAGATATCCATCAATTACCCCTACCACCCACTGAGGGGATACGCCATTAGATTTCGGGGGATGGAAGATTGGATCAGGCCGGATTTGTTTTTTATTTCCAGTTTAAATATTCTTTTTTACAGGAAGGTCGGGAAGGGGGTATTTCTTTCGTGTCATTAGTGGGTATTTTTTTCTTTAAAAAACGTCCATACCTCGATGTATAATGGTGCGTCCCTAAAGTGGCACTATCAACCCAACCACTCATGCCATCGAATGTGATATTTTGGTATAGACCGTATTCAATAGCCAGCCATGTTGGTGGACAAGATAGACGCATTCCAGTACTATAATACATTCACCTGTCAATGATCCCTGTGCAATCGCTAAACATGGATCGATTGACAGCTTAATGTATTGTAGTCCTGGAATGTATGCATCTTGTCCACCAACATGTCTGGTGCCTGACGTCATATTGAATACGGTCTATTATACATTGGAAACTTTGCATTCTTCAGCACGCACCGACAGAATGCATTTTGGCTGACTTTTGTTTTATTATAATGCCATCATCCAATACGATCGGTGTTTACGGTTACCGGTTAGTAGCGATGTTGCGGCTCCCGTCGTACGGTACTCATACAATAGGCTTCTTTTCAAATTAGCTGCTGCGCCTCAAAAGAAGCCTATTGTATGAGTACCGTACGACGGGAGCCGCAACATCGCTAATAGCAGTCAATAGCGATGTTGCGGCTCCCGTCGTACGGTACTCATACAATAGGCTTCTTTTCAAGTTAGCTGCTGCGCCTCAAAAGAAGCCTATTGTATGAGTACGACGGGAGCCGCAACATCGCTATTAGAAATTAAACACAATCGTTGCTCACATCGTACAGATGTTACATCAGATTCAATAGACGATTTGCACGATCCCCATAATGCATCTCGTTTTGTGCCCATTTCGATCCGGAAACTTGTACCAGCAGCCTCAAGTCAGCTCAAATAAACGTGACGTTGCACTATAGTTGTGTAATCCAGGCAAGTGACCACCCCATTTACGTGTCGTCTTGTCAGAAAGTAATTTGAGCCACCGCGACCTTGGCAAATATTCACTGCGCTAGGGAGTTATCAACAGCATCATAATCGGCTGAGCGTACACACAGTGTCAGATAGCGTTGATTCGGATTTTTTGTACATTGCGGTAAACTGGAGATTGCGCAAAATACTTGGCCTATCGTAACGATTTAAGCACCAAAATATTCCTAACTAAATTGTGTAGTTAGGTGACTAGTTTATAATATAGGTTTATTTTTGAAAAAAGACGAAAAAAACGTGAAAAATACGATACATACAAGCATTTTTCTTACCTTATCAACTGGCTCAATTCTCGATTGCTGCTGTCAAGTCATGCCACACGCCAGGCACTCAAAAACTAGTGAGCTAAGGGGTCGTTTTTGTGAGGAACCCGTTTCTAACATCAGATCGACCACCTGATTCGTCGATTTCGCGATATCCAATGTACCGCGAAACCGTTTTTTTCATTCCTTGTTCAAGCCAATCGCAGAGCCTTTAACACGTTTTGCAGCGTTTGGCTGCTGGGGAGTCCCATGACGTAGCGCATGTCTAAGAATAGCCGGCCAATTAGCGATGCGGATACGGAATCGGCGGCGCTGTGTCCCAGCAGTACAGATGCTATGGGAGCGTAAATGGTGTGTGACAAGTAGGGCACGGTTACGATCGAAAATACCACATTTTGTCGTAAATTTCAACATCAGTGCCTCGGTTGTGTTTTGTTCCTTTGATATTCTTCTACATTTCTGTAAGATTAACTTCACGTGAAAAGGTACATTCTATTGTAGTTTTAGGCACTGTCCGGTTACGCGAACGAACAACAGAATTTGTTGTAAACATGAACTCTGGTACAAGTTCCCGGATGGAAATGGGCACAATACGGGATGCATTATGGGGATCGTGTATTGATACCTTGGAATTCCGCTATATCATTGAAATGAAAGTCTTACAATATCTCTGATTTCTTCTGTCCATTACAAGATATAGCATAATATAACCTATGAGCTCTGACCTATGAGTAACCAATCAAATTAGACCTTCCATATTATCTGTTTTTCTTGCCATGTCTCTGTTTGGTTAACTACATTATAAAACCCAATGTATAACCAATCAAATTGGCGGTTAGACCTCAGGGCGTTAACAAACTAAGATCCGGTTTTCAGAGATCGGGAAATTCCTGCCCATTTATTTTATCTCTGCAATGCAACTAGAAAAGGACGAGGGACAAGATGAGGGTCAGTGTATCCGATCTTCTAGGAGCTGTAGCAGTTATTTTAATTGTGGCTTTGAATTTGAGGTGAAAACGGGGACAAAACACCAATGGCGGAATGGGGCGGATTATCTAATACAACACGTGGCCGAATAACAACGTAACTTCTGCCCCAAGTCACTTTAATCAGCCCCAGGGGGTAACTGTGTATTCTGCGCAGGTAACCACCCGCGTTACACAAAACCTGAGACCTAATAGTCCGGTGCTCGACCCATATGACTTTGCGCAAGCGTCCACACAAATTGTTTTGATGGTTTCTAGGCAACATTGACCTGCTGATTCCAAATCTGGATGATGCCACTTTGGCATCATTGAGCATTGTGAGATAGGGAAGGGGTAATTTAACAGGGGTAAAATTTGTAAATGCTTCATGTGGATTTGAAATATGTATAGAAGCGTTTATCTTGTCCTAAGGTTTAAAAAAAGGTATAGTTTGCTCTACCTGCAACCTTGTGTGTTTACACTACAGACCAAAATTTGTTCAAGGTCATCATGGGATTAAATATTTACAACGATCCGATTTGTTTCAAATTGTTCGTATGGGAATGTTAAAACAGAAAATAAACATTTACCTCATGTCAATCATTGCTAAGGTATCTAACAGAGACTAAAATGATTAACCCCCATAGACCCTGTGGACCTTCTCCATTATTTCCCCCTTATTTATACCACAAATGTCCAACAAAGTGTGTAACCTATATTTGACATTAATATAAAACAGAATGAAGAATTTGAGCCCATTTTGAAAAGAATCTGTGCATTCTAAATTGTTTACCCCAGGATGACCTTGAACCATTTTAGACTTGATGTGTTAAAAGTAAATGTCCTAGATATAGCAAACTATACTTTTTTTTTAATCCATAGGACCAGATGAACATGACTATACACCTTTTAACCCATTATGAAGCATTTACAAATTTTACCCCTGTTAATTTACCCCCTACCCTATCTCAAAATGCTCAAGGATGCCAAAGTGGCATCATCCAGATTTAGATTCAGTAGGTCAATCTTGCCTAGAAACCATCAAAATATTTTGTGTGGACTCTTGCGCAAGGTCACATACAAGGTTCTTTGGGCCGAGCACCAGACTATAACAGGCCATTTACTCCAACTTGAAGATAGCCTGCTATTGATGCACATGTACATTGTTGTAACCATTGAAATACTCAGTGCATAGCACAATGAGCTGGCATATACCAAGGTGGTATGCCAGCTCATTCATTGTGTAGTTCACCAGCGTAGAATGCCACCCTTCTTGTGTAGTGTACAGGGTATTTCAATGGATTACAATAATCCACATGTGTATCAATAGTTATCATCTTCAAGTTGGAGTAAACGGCCTGTCAGGTCTCAGGTTTTGTGTAACGCGAGTGGTTGCCTGAGCAGAATACAGTTACCCCCTGGGCTTTCAGCTTACTCTTGTGTGAAATTCAAGGTGACAATGAAACAGCCACCATCCCGGATTATCGGCAACAAATCGAATTATGGTGTAGCCGCCGTCTAGAACCATGACGGTGTCTTTCTTTACCGTATTCTCCAGTTTCCGGGTAATATTTCCTGTAAAATGTACAATTCAAAGAAGTTCAGAGAAAGTTGCAATTACAAAGTAAATGACATAGTTTTGACACCATTAAATAACTACTAGTTATTTAATGGTGTCAAAATGGTGTAGTGTCTTACAATTATGAGAAAAAAACAAATTCCCAAATAAGTTGGTTGTTAAAAAATAGAAAAAAATCAAATTGAAATCAGTTGCATTTCAAAGGTCCAGTCTAATGTGCATGCCGTGAGGTTTCGTGGTTCTAACTTTAAAGCCACTCAGCGATTTCTTCAAAATGTAAACAAATCGCGCCCCTATTTTTCATCAAAGTCCATTTTTTGCACTTTTGTATTGGAAATAATTGTAATAAAGACCCCTGTAAGTGGTTAAGCTTAAAACGCCCTATTTGTCAAGAAATGACGATTTTTATGCAATGTTTATTAATAAAAGTCGGGATTCGACTTTTATTAGTAAACAAAACAGTCATAAATGCCATCCTCAAGACCGCTTTAGGGTATCATTCCTTTCTTCATGTAAGAGGTACTATACCCTAAGAATGCTTTAGTGTATGTTTTTCACCAAGAACAGTAATATAAGGTGTTGATATGACCCAATACAAGCTATTTAGAGACAAAATGGGCATTTTGAATTTGGAAAAAATGACTGATTGTGGCTTTAATGATAAGAGACTCTTCTGCTTTGTGGCGGACCTTATCAGAATTTCCAGAAGTGGAAAAGTATGCCGGTAATTTGGGCATCATCAATGGTGTGATGATTACCGTTAAAGTAAGCGGCAACCGGTTAGCCAACTGTATTGCTTCTGATACATCTGAGGTGATCAGCGAACCGAACAGAAAGAGTTAAGTACACTCTAGGATCCCAATTCTAATTACAAAAATCGCCCATTTTATGATAAAGACGCATTTTTGAGCATTCTCGTTCGCAGGTGTAGTTTTCTAGACGATTTCCAACATAGCTGTGCAAAAATATCAAATTTTGAAGAAAAAAATTGGGGGCGCTCTTCAAAAAATGTGCTAATATAGCTGCCTGAATTTATAAACTTATTTAATAATGTTGAAAGTATATAAGCTACTGGATACGGTAACTTACCAGCCTGATCAAGACGCATGACTTCTTCTACTGTGGTGGATTCTCCCAGCTTACCCTGTGCTACAACCCTAAACGTATATCCGTGTAAGTGCATTGGGTGATTATCTGTAAACTCCTGACCTTCGTTAACCATCACAATTTCAACAACCTTGCAAGAAAAGGATTAAAGACTTTTGTATTTTAAAACAAATAAACTTTCAGCACATTGGATTACATCTATCTGCATCCTTAATTGTCACGTGTATGCATGCATTCCTGTTACGATCATTCTTCATCAATTACAGCAATCAGCAAAAATCAGTGCCGTAGAAAATGCAGAAACGAATTAGTGTCTTTATCGCACATTTATACGCAAAATTAAAATCAATGTTTTGCCCCTGGTTTTCTTACTGAACATATTTTTCAGTTTTTATTTCTTTATTGTTAATGTCTTTGAATCCTTGTAACATGTGGTGGATTTCATCTAAACATTTCTTTAGGAAAGTGGTTATAATGCATGGGTCCCCCCCCCCTTATGCACTAACGGAAGTGCAAACCCCTGTGCAGTTAAGTGTTAAAGCTGTTGATGGGTGGTGGTGAGACGCATGTCTTTCACCGCCGGAAGAGCAACTGACAGGAAAACTTGGATTGATGGAGCTGTCACTGCTTCCAACGGGAGCCTGTTCCAGATTGGTAGAGTGCGGATAAAGACAGAAAATTTATAAGAGTTGCGTGATGCTTGAATGGGTAGGTAGTGGAGAACGTGTTGAGCTCTGCCTATAGCTGGATGCAGTCGAACACAAGGTGGAAAACTTATGCCGACAAGATTGTAGTGGATTTTGTAAAATATGGTGCATTGGTGCAGAAGTCTTCTGATGGCTAATTGGTCCAAGTCAAGTTGTGGAAGTAGAGGTGAGATGCTGGCTTTGAGGTCATTCAAGTGAATAGATGTTTTAGCTATATGCGGATTCCAAGCAGCTGCTGCGTACTCCCAACTGGGGACGAACTAACATTTTGGCCCAATAGTGATAGACGTGCTCCCATCTTCAATTGACGTTATCTGATTTTCGGTCCATACAACCACTCCGACTTTCTCTCGTAAACATTTACAGTAAACACCAACGAACCCAGCTATTCTGAAGCCTTTTATTGCCTTCCCGTGGATGCAATCCTTATGGAGTACGGTCGGCATGTCAATATGTGTCAGCTCTTTTAATCTTCAATAATTTGAGAAGATGACAATCGAGTATTCTTTTTTTTTGCATTCTTGTGATTTTAGAGAATTACATTTATTTGAAAATCACATCTTTGACATCTATTACGTCATGTGTATTCAGAACACCAAGTACAATTTGAAGTCAATTCTTCATGTTGCATACTTAAAAGTGCATTCTCAAAATATTGAGGAATTCCTAAATATTGATAAATACCTGTCCAAGGTCGACATTAATTGTATGTGTGCATGCGCAGAACTCCTTTGCACACCTTGTCGGATACAGAAGAGGTGGCTTTTCTTCACAAAATTCTTCCTTCGGAATCTCGCTATATTGAGTAAGAGGTGGCCTAGAATTAGATCGGAAGCTTAAGTGGTTAAGTTCGGGACTATAGAGGTACGCTTGTGTTAGAACATTCGTAGGTGGATTATTGCCCCTTCCTGGATCCTTAAAGTACGCATTGACTCTGTTAAACTCCATGCCGAGGTAATATGTGACATCTGGCTTTCTCTCCGTGGTTTCATCGTCTACTTCTGTAATGCAACCGAACAATGGTCCCTCAAAGTAAACGTAATACTTTAACATTAAAAAAATGTGCATTAGGCGACGAAAAAAAACCTGTTTTACGGGCGAGCGGACCTTTCAAGTAGGGTTGGTCGGTCGGGCGAATTTTTTTAATTTTTTTTTCTTCCTGGAGGTCAAAATTTGCCTAAACTAACCCAAAAATCTGAAAATCAAGGGAAAATCAAAATTGTTTACAAAATTGATAAATTTGAGCTAAAACAGGCTGATTTTACATGATTTTTGGAAAAACTAAAAAAAAATGTAAAACTGAAAAATCAGGGTCGGTCGGACCCATAAAACAGGTTTTTTTTTTCGTCGCCTTAGTTCTTATATAATTATATAAAAAATTTGACAGAAAAGCTAGAAAAGAGCAGTGTTCAAAGATATGAATCTCCATTCAATTACGTGTTGTAGTAAGTGTCCTTACGGACAGTAATGACTAAAATATCTGATTCTGACCTTATTAGGCTGCTTTTGGTCTTATTACTTGTGGGATATGTTAGGATACATATGCTTGTTACAGACATGCTAAAATCTGATTTTGATAATTTTGTTTTTGATTTTGTGATTTATCAAATCACTGATAGTGCCTTTAAAGTAATGACATCGCCTATCACTATGTACAAGAAAAGTAATAATGTTATATACATTGTGATATATGGGGCCCCCATCAACAAAAATATTAATAAATAAATAAAAATCTGGCTGATTAAGTTTGTTTTTGTATGTATTAATACCCTCTAAATATTAAAGCCCCAAATTATAGATTTTTCATTAAAATATTATTGGAATTAGTCCTGGGATTCTAAATACTTCGAGGGGGATGACCAGATTTAAGTACACAAAGTTTTCATCTTGATAGAACGACCTTCCCCAGTAGCTTTCTTCAGATACCAACATAAAAAAGCAAAAGAAACGTAAAGACCTTAGATAGACAATCATATCGTTAAGACCAATTTGGGGGAACTTTTTTGAAGCAAATATTATAATTATTTTAAGATACTACCGCATCTAAAAATAATGTCTTTATTTTCTAAACAAATTACCCGCTGATTCCAGTTGCACTATGGGTATTGCCAATTCAGAGGGCTCGTCATTCCAAGGATTCAACACGGTGTAGTCCGAATCCCGTTTTGGTTCATCTTCGGTCTGTTTATCATCCTTGGCACCTTCATATTTAACTAGCGCTAACCCATCTGGGGCCGCTTTACACTCAGAATCGCCCTGAGGAAAATAGGTTACACGTGGAAAGATGTTGAATTTGTAATAACTGAACGCAATTAATGGAAAAACGCAAAGTTAGCGCGCGAATTTAAAAATAATTAATGTAAAATATTTCAGCTACCTTCAATCTTCTCTCAAAGGTGCTTTTAAAGGTGCATTTCATGATTCCAGCACCTTCTGTTTTATTCATGGTTCAATAGATATCCTTGAGAAAAGCTTATTCCCAAAATTTGAGTTGCTCCCGATCTTGCGGTTTTGTGTTATTATGCTTGTTTCCCACGCTCCCATAGGCCATCGTGCTGAAATATAAAATTGCAAATTTCTTACAGATACGACCGAATTTGCACGTAAGATTTGGTACACATGAAGTACTAAGGCTAACGGTTCAGATGATATAAAAATCTCAACTTTTTTTAGGTAAGTCGGGGGGGGGGCAAGGCTGTGGATCACGAAATGCCCCTTTAAATTATGTCGCATGTGATTAGCTAAGATATGTAAAATCCCTAGTTAGAATCCCATTTGAAGTTTGTAACAAAAAAATTAAGCACTACGTATTGACATTATACGGGTAATGGATACTTATTGAAGTGGGTATTCTTGGAATTTACCCGGTAATCCAGGTGAAATATTCACAACAAATTATTTATGAAGTAGTGCATTACAGTTAAAGGCTCAGTCACACAGCCGATTTTTTTGCTAGAAAATCACTTCCAGACTGCTCAAGACTGGTGCCGATTGGCCAATTTTCGAAAATCGTGAGCAGTTTTTCTTTTGTGTAGTTTTGGCAAGGTCTGGGACTGTTCTGTACAATCTTCTGTAGTCCGATTATTTGTTAGAATATTTGTTAGAACTGCACCTTTTTCAGGTGCAGTTTTTGCCAAGTCTGGGACTGTTCTTTACAGTCTTCTGCAATCTTGTGTGGTCTGGAGCCCGTGGCAAATTTGAAAAAAAAAACCGCCACGATTTTTCTTGCAGCTTAAAAAAATCGTGGCGGGTTTTGGAAACGGGAAGGTCAGCTTGAACACATGAGCGGTTTGGAAGCGGTAGCCGATGAGTTGGCGCGCATCATGAGTGTGCAGTTGGAAAGTGGTCGGCAATGAGTCTGCTCCAAGCGGGAGAGAAGATGCAAGCAAACTGGACATCTTAAATCGGCGACTTAACTCGCCGACTTGCAGTCTTGACAGCAACTTGCGCTGTCGTGTTAAGGTCTGCGACTGATAGGTCTGGGAACTGAACAAGTGCCATGCTTGATCTTGTTGATTTTTGATGCTGTCGCCTACTGCTAGGCGACTGAGCATCTCTTGTCTTGTAAATTTTGTAAGTTTGAACAAGACTGCTGCCGATTTTGAATAAAAATATGGTCTTGTGTAGTTGAGGAGAGATTGGGTCGCGTCGCGGGTTGTCTTCGATGTGACTGTACCTTTATTGGCGTCAACAACTCGGTGACCAATCGACGGGCAGTCTTGACAGCGACATGTCACAACTTGCTTCGTCGTTTAAAGGTCGGCGACTGATCGGGGATTGAACAAGTGGAGTCGCCAATCAAACATGCTTGATCTTGTTGCTTTCATGATGCTGTCGCCTACTGCGAGGCGTTTCAGCATCCCTTGTCTCGTTGACGACGGGGAAACTCGCAGACTAATATCATACCTGTTCGGGATAAACATTGTAAATTTTGCAAGTTTGAACAAGACTGTAGCTGATTTTGAAAAAAAAGCGGTCTTGTGTAGTCGGGAAGAGGTTGGGTCGGGAGCTGTCTTCTGTCTGATTGTACCTTAACATGAATCACGATAAGAATTTTCGAAACCTTTCTGCTTTACGTCATAAAATTACCAGTCACTCGCCACAGACTTGTTTACTGAAGAACAACAAAACGTCTGAAACTTGAGAAGAAACAGAATAAAACAAAACACCATCACACACCCGCTCAAAAAGAGGAAAACAATCGCTCACCTGAACACGCATCCAGTAGTTTCCAACCTTCTGATTTGTTTCCAGTACAAAGTCAAATCGCTCACCCCCGTGCATAACAAATGCGTTGGTTTCGTACGGTTGTACAGAAGCCCCGTCAGTTGCGATGATAGTGAGCTTGTGTGAATCGACCGAAATTTTCAAAGGGCAGTTGGTGTTGGCATTGCTATAAATCCTAAAACGGTATCGTTTTCCGACTTTCAAGATAAATCTCTCTCGATCTGTGTAAACTGTTTCACCCACGTTGTTTTTGAAACCTCTTTGCTTTCCTTTGCCGTTGATAAGTATTGAACTGGCACCTGTACCTTTGAGCTGTTGGTTACTGCCATAAAAATTGGCCAGAAATCTAAATAGAGGTATTTCATCAAACCAGTCGTGGACTACAATCACATGTTCTGGAAGATCGTAATCGTAATATGTCCTACTGATGTCCTCCTGGAGTGCTTGTCGGACGATTAAAGCACTGAAGATGCCGTCTGAACGATGCGAGCCCGAATGTGCGTGCCACCTGTTGTATTGTGTGGTATAATCGAATTAGCAACATTTCAACATAAGATCAATCTGAAAAATTATAGTCCAGCAGTAGACTCATAGGACCTTGCAATTGAGTGTTGGGGAATCCTCGAATTCAGGAAACGATTAACATCACGTTAAACAACCGGGACAGTGGCGTAGCTAGTAAATGTGGCGCCCGGGGCAAGATGTTAACGTGGCGCCCCCCCCCCAAGAGCGTAGGGTGAGCAAAAACGGGTGGGGTGGATCCAGGTGCTTGCCTTAGGGCCCCTAATTAAATGTGGTCCCGAGAGGCAAAGCCCCTTACGGGGGTCCAGGGGCGGAGTCCCTGGAAGCTCTCGGGTTTTAGCATGTTTGAGTGTCTTCGGAGAGCTTTCATTACCCCGGTTTCATTATCATGGAGCAAATGATCTATACTTGCCCCTGGCGGGGGTCCAGGGGCGAAGTACCCTGAAACTCTGGAGTTTTAGCAAGTTTGAGTACCTTCAAAGGCTCTCAGTTATTAACTATAGGCCTACTGCCTATGACAGTGTCAAATGTATTTTCCCCAACGTCATTTCAGCGCCCCCTGACAAATCCCCCCCAGCTACGCCACTGGGAAAACTGGCGTGTGAAAAGAGAAGAAAATCCACTATTTTATAGCCTTTTTATATCCCTTAATCCCTAAATGCCATTTTTTGCCACTTTACAAAAATCACGAGGCAAATCCCTGTCTTGTGTTTCCCGGAAAGTGCTCATAGATCTAACAACACAAATACCGCTACCTGCCGCTTTTTGCGGTGATTGTCAGGTTGCTAGACTCATTTTCCTCTTGGGACGTAAGGGATATGAGACTGTGATTCACCAGTTATTGAAATGCCACACTCTTAACAGGTAATTTACAAAGTGAAAACACACCCCGATTTTGTATTTTCGATTATTTTGGTACTCTAAACAATCTACGCGCGTTTAAATTCGAAACGTTTTTGTACACGAGCATGATATTCACCATTGAATACAAGTGGCCTCCTGTTAAACAACATTTCAAGGCATGTAGTTCGTGCACAGCTAAACTACTAGCTTTGGAAAGAGTTTTAGAAAATTAGGAAAATTAAGGGCATAGATGATCTGAAATGTGTTCTTATTATTATTACTTAATATTAATATTGGTACAATTTTGAAGAGCGCCCCAATTTTCAAAAGATTTATGATCTTTGCACAGTTACGTTGGTAATTGGCTAGTAAACTATAACCTTGAATGTTAAAGCTCAAAAGAAAATTATATAACGTCCCTAAAATAGTGCTAGATACTAGATATTACTACATTACTAAATTACCAGATAACTGCAAAAGTATCAAAAAATGAATATGGGGGTGCTCTTGAAAAATGTTCTATTATTTCTTTGATGAAGTTGGAAGCTATTCTTTCATGTACATACCATGAAGTTCCGTGAGGATGAGCTTTGAAGGTATAAGTAAAAGAAGTGTCTTTGATTATCGGACATTGGGTAGCCATAGGCACGCCATCCATATACGGTGTACCTCTCTGGTGCATTCCATGCCAATGGATGGTGATGCTCTCATCATTGGCCATGAAGTTAGAAACGCGAACAACAATGGTATCGTTTTCACACACCTGTTGTTATAACAAGAAATACCACAATGATAGTCTAAATCCTTACGCGACGTGTGTACACAACACCCCCTCCACATATATAAGGTGCTTATTCCGATTTATGTCTATTGTGTTATCTACTTGATATGAGAACATGGCACTTGCACATACGCCCCACCAAGTACCGTGGGAAACAAACTTGCGATTTTGATGGTAGAAGCAATAATGCATATTGCAAAGCCCTATTTAATATTGTGCTAATATTGATGGTTAACCATTAAACCGGCGGTTTTTTGTTTATAAATATCTTGGGAATGAAATGGATTTGAGGGCTCAAATTTCAGGACGACAATGAGAAAAATAGACCTTTCATCTGATATTAAAATCGATACTACTTCCGGTTAAATCAGGGGGGCCTAGAGATGATCGGAACGCGCACCTTTAAAGGTACTATCAGTAATTTGCTTAAAGGTGCATTTCGTGATTCTAGCACCCCCTGTGTTGTTTATGCTTCACTATATAATCTTGAGAAAAGCTTATTCAGATCTTGCCTTTTGGTGTCCGTTTACGGACAGAAAATACAAGATTGCGAATTTCTTGCAGAGACCATAAAATTTACACGTTGGGCACACATTATGTACCTCAGCCCAACTGTTCAGATGATACAAAATCTCAACTTTTTTAGGTAAGTCGGGGGGTGGACGAGGCTGTGGATCACGAAATGTTCCTTTAATCAGACATTTGAAAAAAAAATCATTAAAAATCAGATTTTCTCAAGTCTGTAACAAGTATTAGGTATTCTAACATACACTCCAAGCAATAAGATCGAAAGCAACCTAATAAGGATAAATCGAATATTAATTATTCATTACTCTCCGTACGGACACTTCCTGCAAAGCGCAATTCAATGGAGATTCATATCTTTCAACACTGCTGTTTTTTGTCGATTTTGCATTTAGAAAAAAATACCTTATGGGAATTCTGCAGACTTGTCCTTCACTCTTATGCTTCTCCTGTAAATTTCAAATATTTGACACTTTCGGCTACTTATTTGGTAGCAATAGATAACGTCGTCATCAGTTATTTCGTTAGGAAAACCCGCCTCCTCAGCTGCCTTAGACGTGTTTCAGAAAATTGCCTGAATAGACGTGGGTTAACTTGAACAGTGCAAAAAGTGTCAAATATTCAACAATCCAAAGGTGGGGATTTGTTTTCATAAAATTATTACGGCGGTCCGGTAAGTACGTAATCCTGTTTCTAAAATTAAAAAAAAAAGTTGGCGTAAATTGAAACCAGTGTTTACGATACATATTCAAAACAAAACATAGTAACGGACCCTCTGATGCAAAAACATCTATAGAACCCCTTCGTTTTCCGGAGATATTTGAGATTTAGTTTCATTTACACACATTCTCTATGACGGACTGATAACGTTAATCTCTCGCGCAGTACCATTTAGATAATATCTTTCGAAGTCTGTAACACAAACTACACCGTGGGAAATACTTACCGGAACGCCGTATAAAATTATGAAGGGGCCACATTTACTGGGGTTAGGGTATGGCGTCAAAATCAATGTACTAGGGGACCCATCAAGCCAAAACGGCTCAAAATAAGGTTGAACCCTACTCAAGATACACTAAAAGATCTGAGAGGTGTTTTAGGTCAATTCGAGGGTGCTGAGTTCAAATCTGCTGCATGCAAAATTGATAAGTTGGTGGAAAGTGGTGAAATTCTTGTTTGGGACACTGCCAGATTTTATGATAAACATAGCTTTTTTAATACGATACAAGTATGCACATCTTCAAGAAAATTTTAATTTCACATTAAAGGTCAGGATATTAAATTTGTTTGATTTTTTTTATTAAAATGTATGAAAACCTCTCCCGCTAAATGATTAAAGGGGTACTACCTGATTTAAGAGCGAGTGAAGTAAAGCACCAACGTGGGTGAATATTATTTGCACCTTAAACCTTTACACATGGATGGTGACAACTTTGTAACAATGACAGCATCAGTACGAATAATAATAGTAACACTAATAATTCTTTTCAGAAACTATAAGTTCTAATTTGACAAGTCAAATAAGTACTTGACTCCAGTCTGTCTTTCAAGTGAGTGCAGCGTTTTAGTTACACGCTCTTTTACCGTGATAACAAACGAGTCTTGATTTGCTATGAAAA